>CANXYC010872195.1:0-13463 GCA_948193065.1 Aleurites moluccanus | reverse complement strand
GGCCCCGTCGGGCCAATTTTTGGTAAACTTCAAACTTCCTCTAATATTTCTCATATATGTATATATGATTGTTTTATTGCTATATAAGTTGTGTGTATGTTATATTTACTGTTATTTGGAGGCACATTCATATGATATTAGAACAGTGCTATTTTGATGGTATAGCGGGTAAAGTCCATCGACTGTATGCACACTGTGTTTATGGGACCCTTACTAGAGAGGGACATTATATTCTCTAGTCGTAAGGAAAATATCCTTATGAGAGTCATGAATTTATGGGACCCCTGCTAGGGAGGGACGTTATATTCCCTAGTGCAGTGCACTTTATGACAATGCTGAGTATTAAAGTTCAAAAAGTAACCCAAATCCTGTGATATCATATGTGTGTTATCTTTTATTATTTAAATGGTTATTGTATCACTATTCTTACAATTAATTGCTTTATTGTTCATTTGCTATATTATATTAAATTCTTTGGATTATATATATATATTGGCATTGCCATCTTTAATGAGCATTTACTGCATCTTAATACATTTGAACTCACTAAGTATTTTTATACTCATTCTCTTAGTATTTAAATTTTTCAGGTCTTCTGTGAGGCGCGTCTTTACATTGGCATACCTTCTTCTACCTTGGAAGTTTTGGATTTACATGTAAATATCAACTTCTAAAGACTATGTAAATAATATATAGAATAGTATTCCATGGTACTGTATAATAAGATTTGGCATATAGATATAATTATAAGTTTGCATATATATATATATAGATAATGTTGCTTATTGATGATATTTGGAATGTTTATGTTATATATATATGGAATGTTTGAATGTTCAGATATATATTGATATCGAGATGTTGATGGAGGTCCAGAGGGATCATTAGTTTGAGAATGGTTGTGGGGATTATTTGAAGTGTTATTTGTTTGTTTTGTTTTTGGGCCTAGTCCTATTATAGAGGAGATGCTGTCGAATTTTCTTCAGCATTTTTAAATTAATTAAGCTGTTTTGTTTGTTGCATGCCATATAGATAGTTATTTGGGTTCTTCGTGGTATTGGTCGCTTATGCATCACCTATACCCTAGAACCGTTGCGACTCCCGGGTTGGGTCGTGATAGAGACACTCGGAAAGTAGAACCAAAATGTCCAAAACTGACCTAAAACTTACTATGAAGCTCTGAAAAGACCCGTATATGAGCTGCTACTAGCCAAGCAAGCAGTTGTCGCCTAGAGAACATGGCGGTGCCACCCAGGCTTGTTAGCAGTGCCTCCCAATCTTGTTAGCGGTGTCGCCATTCCTCTTAAGCAGTTCCTGCTTCCTTTTCTAGCAATTTTTTTATGCTAAAATGACAATTTTGCCCTCTAAATCTTTATAAATAGAGGCCCATCTCTTTGAGAACATATATAACTTGAGAACTTCTTTCTCTAGAATCCCTCTTTGGTTTTCTCTTTCCAACTTCTCTCTTTGAGAAATTGGGGAGAAAATTAAGACATCAAACTCATACTAGGCTCTCTTTGAGCAACCTGTGCAAATAAATCCGACTCTCCTTGAGTCGTAGGACATCAAACTTATATTAGGCTCTCCTTGAGAAATGGTCTAATTAGGATCAACTCTCTTTGAGCTTTAAGATCTTCAGACTTAGACTATGCTCTCCTTAAGCAACTTGTTAAAAATTAGTAACGACTTTCTTTGAGTCTTACGGCCGACCGAGCTCACATTCGGAGTTTTAGTTCTCCTTGAATGAAAAACCACCGCCATTTAGTTCTTCTTGAATAGCAACCAATCAGGCCTCTGATTAATTCTCTTTAAATTAATTGGACCTATGCCAAGCCAGAAGTGGAACTCTGATCCTGAAGAACGGTCCAGCCACCGTCGACCCGATGCACTCGAAGAAGGTATAATCAAAATTCCTCAAAATCAAGTTTATTATTTTGAAACAAACCTATGGGACCGACCCAAACAAGGCTTTTGACCTAACCAAAAGCCAAAATTATTTTCCAACAAAATCGAAAATCCTCTCGCTACATCAAATTTTGATTCCCATACGACAGGATACATAGGCATGCTCCAATATGGAGTAGCAAATACAAAAATTCTAAATATCTTTTCTCACCCAAACACAAAACCTAAACATATTTTCTTATATTTCTTTCACCTTGTGTTTGCATTGGCTTGCCAGTCTGTCAGTGTTTGCATCACCACCACCACCACTACCTACCTCTTCTTTCCTCTTGCTTTATAATTCTTTCTTGTTACCTACCTTCCCTTCCCTCTTGTACTCAATACTCATCCATGTTGCCCCCTCCTCACTCTGCCACCCTCCTATACTCCCTCACTCTCCCCCAACCCGATCAACAAACTTGTAATTGACCTAGAGCCCATAAGTGCTACAGTTAATACCACTGATAAGGGTGGTATATCGAGGCTCTTGTGGTTAACCTAGAACCCATAAGGGCTAGAGTTAACACCTTGACTCTAAATTAAATGTAGAATTGATTTACATTTATTTACAGCTTTATTTATTGCTTTAGCATCCAATATATGCCATACAATATTATTTTTTTTTATGAAATCTTAATTTTAAGTCAAAATTAATCAAAAGCCAATTTAGAATTTCTTAAATAAAAATCTAGTCCTTGAACTCATAACTATTCGAAAGTCTAGTGCATTTTATCCATTGTGAGAAGTTAAATTTGAGTCTTTTTGGTTTTTTTCCTTATATTTTCCTATCAAAATAAAATTAAGGTGGCGACTTTGCAATACTCATTTTCTAAACAGAATTGAACTCAAAACATGTTTCAAAACAGAAATAAAATGATCTTTTTTAGTGAATTAATAAACATAACTTCCAATCGACCATACATTCCGGTGATGTGAGATCGAAACTTGAAAAAAAGTTTTCTTGATTTTCCATGGTGCTTGACATGGCCTTATAGCTAGTGACTTCACTGGGGACTTGTAATTTTTTTTTTTCAAAATAAAAAAGAGAACTACTAACTAATTTTGAAAGATAAAATATTTTTCAAAGGAATTTGAAACTTGATTTTCAAATTAAATCTGACTTTGCATTTCATGCATCACTATATGGACTCTTTGTCCATTACAAGTTATTAAATTTAACCTGTGTATGAGTAGCATTGATCTGAAAACTCTCTTTGAGTATGTCGAGAGATAGCGAAAGTATCCAAACTTAATCCCTAATCCTTTTAGGGAGGTATGCAGTACCTTTTGATCTATGTAATTGGTTAGGTATGTTGCTGTTCCGCAAGACCCTATTATCCAAACCAGCCACTTAGCCTTCATATAATTGACTCTAGAACTTGATTTCTCTTAGGACCCATGTACCATAATAAATCATATATTATGCTCATGAAACGATTTTCTCAAGCATGCATGCATATCATGCACACATTTGTCTATGCATAGATCATGTACCTATAAACTTATGGACTAAAGACCAAGAGTAGGTAATGAAATCCGAAACGGTCTCCAACCGAGAAAACCCAAGTGAAACGGAACCATTTACCTCAAACTATACAAACCTGACATGTTCCCTGAAACAATGAAACATTTCCACTTACCTCAAACTGTATAAACCCGACTTGTACCCCGAAACAGTGAAACAGATCCACTTACATCAAATTGTACAAACCTGACCTATACCCAAAATAGTGAAACAGATCCACTTACCCGAAACATATCTAATCCAAATAATGAACTTGACCTACTAAACACTTACCATGCTTAACCTATGTCTTAAACAGTGAAACCATTACACTGTCCCATTTACTCGTGCCAGTGAAACTGACCCACTATCACACTAAATAGAAAACTAGATATTCAACCAAAATAATGAACATAACCCACTAAATAATGAAACTGACCCACTGTCCTATCTACCTGAAAGTCCTTACCCAAACAGTGAAACCAACCCATTGTCCTACCACCAAATTGATCAAACTAACTTGTCAAAATCCAAACTCTGAAACTAACCCACTATCCCGTCTACTTGAAAGTCCTTGCCCAAACAATGAAGCTGACTCATTGTCCTACCACCAAATTGATCAAACTGACTTATCAAAATCCAAACACTGAAACTGACCTACTATCCTGTCTACCTGAAAGTCCTTACCCAAACAATGAAACCAACCTATTAGCCTACCACCAAATTGATCAAATTGACTTGTCAAAATCCAAACACTGAAACCGACCTACTGTCCGATCACTAAATTGACCAAATTGACCTATCAAATCTAAACAATGAACTTGACCTACTATATAGAAAGCCATGCCGAACCTATGCCCAAATCGACCCATTGATCTGACCTACTAAATTGTGAATCTGACCCACTTGACTAAGAGGATTCTTTTTTTCTTAAAAGTCGTTCATAATGAACACATAACCGTCTGTAGTAGAACCTACTTGTCATTGTGCATAACAAACATGCATCCTTGTTCTACCAATAACTCATAAACTAACATTTTCCCATTCCTTTCATGCAAGGTACCAATGGCTGAAGAGACCGACCCTGAAACCATGAACACCCTACTCACTACCTTCTTTAAGAGACAAGAAAGCACCTTTCAGGCTGCTTTAGAGGCCCAACAAAATATGGTTGCTGAAACCCTGAGTAAACAATGTCAATCTATAATCTAAAAAGTAAAAGGGATGCTTGAATAGATTCCCAGAACTCCTTATCCATCACCTCAACATACTAACCCATCTACCTCAGCTCCTCTTATTTTTAACCTAACTAATAATGGGAAGGCCCTTGAGAATGCCTCGTCCACTATACTGCTCACATCACACCTGCCTCCTCTTTGAATCTTTTTTAAGGAAGAGATGATCTTATTATAGCTAAGGCCTAAAAGTTGATGGAGAAATTTGAGGCTATGAAGAGAACCTTTAAGAACCTAAAGAGACACAGCGATCTGATAGATGTGGACTCTTTAGCCTTATTCCCTAATGTCAGGCTCCCCTCCAAGTTTAAGATGCCCTCCATGGACAAGTGTAATGGAACCACTTGTCCCAAGATCCACCTGAAGATGTATGTAGGGTAACGACTCTATTGAATGTTGACAACAAGCTCCCTGCCCGATTGTTTCAACAATCTTTGACTAATGCCACTGTAAGATGGTTTGTCGACCTGGATTTTAATTTCAAGAAAATATGGGACGACATTTGTAATACCTTTATCAAGTAATACCATTATAACGAAAAGGTGGATATTACTAGACGAGACTCGAAACCACCAAACAACAGTCCAAGGAATCATTTTGTACCTTCCTGACCCGGTGGAGGTCAAAGGCCAGCTAAATGGTAAACCGACACACTGAGCAAGAGTAAATGGACATCATTGTCAAGAACCTCCTGCCAGTTTACCAAACTCACCTCTAAATACAATACCTCTCAGACTTTAAAGCTCTCGTTGCCACAATCTCCAAGAATTAGGACTATATACAAAGCGAGCAAATCAAGGATGAGTCCTCTATCTCTAGTACTCGATACTAGAGGAATCCCAACCACACCCCCCAACCATACCACAAATAGCACCACTAATAAGAAAAGTGGCGAAATAGCCAACCCATAAGACTTAAGAGAACATCATTCCCAGACCTGGGTCTCCCTCTCACTACTATTTATAAGAAAGCCTTGCAGGCTAAACTGATCAAGCCTCAAAAGCCCAAATCACCATCAAATCTTATGCCTAAAAATTAGGATATGAATGAATATTGCGAGTATCACCAATCCAAAGGGCATAGAACCAATTACTGTAAGAACCTGAGATACAAAAACCAGGATCTCGTGGATAGCAGAGATATTCTTCCCCCAAGGAGACAATCAAATATAAACATTAACCCCTCCTAAATCACCAACCAAATATTCATTTCATCCAATCCTCCAACCTCAAGTTTGATCCAGTCTCCTTGATTAGGTCAAATTCTAACTATTGTTGTGTCCTCGATCTGAATGAATTTATGGAGGAAATTCATGCCATAACCAGAAGTGGTAGATTTACACAACCTCCAGCATAGCCCAACCAACCATCATCCACTATACAGCCCATTCCCCCACCAGTAAAAAAAAATCAAGGCCTCCAATGAGCCTGATGAGGATGTTATCCTCAAACAACTAAAAAAAGACTCAGGACAACATCTCGATATGAAGCCTCATCAATTCATCTTACCCTCATCGCCAAGCTCTTTGCAAGGCTTTGAATCAATGCCAGGCTCCAATCGACATCTCCCTAGAAACCCTGATTGCCTCTCTCACTAGCTCCACAAAAGCCACAGTCATCTCCTTCACTGACCATGACCTTTCAATGGGGGAAAACAAACATAACAATGCTTTTTACAAAACAGTCATAACCCAGGGCAAGATAGTACTTATGGTTTTAGTTGATAATGAGTCTACCATAAATGTCTTCCCTTTAAAGGTTGCAAGTCTAATAACTCTAATTAAATTTTAAAACGATTAAGGATAGTTTTAAGAAACGAGTATCGGTAGTTGAATTTTTATATAATGTAGAAAGTACATTACTTAGAGATAATTATGGGACACCTTAATTAAATGGTTTAACATCGTAAAAAAATAATTAGGGGATTAAAAGAAGTTTAAAAAAGTACTAATTAATTAAATCAATTAAAAAACTTAAAAAAGAAAATCTAGAAAATCTAAGATTGGATGCCCTCCGGTGTTTGATTTTTAGTAAATTCTAAAGCAGTCTTTTATCCAATTCTTCTTTACACACCTAAAATATGATAAATAATGGATAAATTAAAAATAGAATTGAGTGAAATTAGTAAAATTTAAATACTTAAGTGGTAAATAGAATAACAAGAAGTGAAAAATGACAATTTGGTAAATTTTGAGAGATAAATTAAAAAGTTAATTTGATTAATTAAAAAAATAATAATTATGGTTTGGACTAGGTGGCCAACCACTCCATCAAGAAAAAATTGATTTTATTTTTATTCCTTTTCTTTAATTCATCTTCACCCAAATTTAGTCTTCATACATTCTATTTCTTTTTCTTTAAAATTTCTTATTTCTAAAATTCTAATTGGTTATAAACTTATATAAATAAATATAAAGAAAATCAATTTATCATCTTCATCTTCTCCATAGCTTGGCTGAAAATTTGAGAGCTTTTTATCAAAAAAAAAAAAATTTGTTCATCTCTTCTTCTATAAATTACTCTTCTATCACCTCAATTCAAAAGCTTTCCATCAACTAACCTTCTATTCTTTATTAATTTTGTTAGAATCTTGCTAAAAGCTAAAGAAAATTCTTTGAAGTTTCCAAGAGGTAATACTCTTATCTAGATTTATAATTCAATTTTATAATTTTTAGTGATAGATTAGAGGTTTATGTAGTGAAAAAAGAAGAAGTTAGAAGTAAATCTTTAGAATTTTAAAATTTATATATCTTGACAGAAAGTTGGAGGCTAGTTTTTGAAACCTTAGAGTTAGATTTTGATAATCTACAAAACATGAAAGTTGTAGATATATAGTGCAAAAAATATTCCTTTAAGAAAGTTTTATCAAATTCATATTGTATAAAGAGATATAAGACATTGAGTATTATTGGCTTGAGTTAGGATTTAGACTAAAAAACTCTATTGTATTTTGCATTTTTGAGGACTTTAAGTTCAAAATCAGAGAAAATTAAAAATCATGAAAAAAAAATTCTATGTCTTATCTAAATTTTAGTAAAATCATAATAGTATTTGGATATCTACACACAAGTTATATATAAAAAAAGTAGAGATTGCTCGGGTAGAATTTACAGGACAGATTTCAGATATAGAAAAAATTTAGGAAATTCACCATAATTCGTGTAGAGTTTAGAAAAATCTAAATTTTTAGTATGTTAAAACCTCATATGTCTAGTTTAATTATAAGAAATAATTGAAGCAATTGGATGAGTATAATTAGAGATATTAATAAAGGAACCTAGGCTGCCAGAAATCAAGTTTTAGATTTTGAGAGGGATAGTTATAATTTAATTCCTATTGCAAAAAATTAAAGATAAATTGAGTACTAATGGACTTGTAACTTCAAAGGATAAAGAGAGGAAGATAAAGTAGTTGACCATTCCTATTGTTTATATGAAAAATGAAGTGTTGGGGAAACTTGGAGCTAGAGTTAGAAAGGTAAGTAATGTATTTATTTTGCTTGAAATTAAATCCAACTGAAATTGTTAATGTTTCCTTGCTTGATACCTTCAATAGCCAAATCATTATATAACCTCTATTGTTTTAATATTACTTCAAATTATTCATTAAACCTTTTAATTTATTCATTGAGCATATTGCAATAGATATTGAATCTTCGATCCATTGCAATTGTGAACCCAGAATTGAAACCCAATTTAATATTATAAATGACAGACATACTCACTTGATAAAGTAGGATAATAATTTCATTAGGAATTGTGCACAGTGAGACTTTTACAGTGGACCCCAGGTGGGAGAGGTGTTCTCAGTCATATAATTTGATCAATTGTATGAGTGATAAGCATGCTACCAGCTGTAGCCACTGCTTTTATACAGAGATTATAAATATATCATTAAAGTAAACCACTTATTGACACCTTTTTATGTTGAATACCTTACCTCAAATATTGCATTGTAACCCTAACTGAGATTCTTGATTATATACCTTATGCATATCCAAATTAGTATACATTTTCAATGACTATATTAATTTATTACTCTTTATTGTTGCTTATAAGTGAAGTAACATAGATACTACTCACTGAGATTGTATCTCATTTTTTTAGTGGTTTATTATTTTTAAGGGGATCGGTAGATAGGTACGGTTTTAGCTTCGTCTTCTTTAGCTGCGAACCATACATATCTATGTATTATCTCCAATATATGATATTTTGTTTTGTAGATGCTCCATGGTTTGTAAATTGGTTAACTAATATTTTGATATATGTAAATATTAAATGCTATACAAATGATGATAAATAATGACATAAGTATATGAACACATATATAATGAAATAATTTATTGAGTACCTATGATGAAAATGATGAATGTTGATTTGGAAATTAATGAAGTGTTAAGAATGAAATTTTTATTTGAAGATGAGGGTATAAGGATGAAAATATTGGAAGTATATTTCTTCAGCAGGTTGTGCTGTTGGAATTTAATAAAAAGAGGGACATTGGTCTTGGGTAATTATTGGAAAAACATAGGCAACTACACCAAAATTTCTGAAAAATTATTAATTGGGGTTCTACGAGTTTAGGTGGCCTTATGCCTTCCCAATCCCTAAGACCACCATATCTCCTGAAGTGGGGGATGTGACAAAAAAATTTCAGGGCTTGAAAGCTTCAGATTTTACCACCTCCGATCATATAGTGAAGGCTTATAACAACACCAAGCAGGAGGTACTTGGGGTAGCCACTTTGGACATAACCATTGTGCTAGTCACCACTTCCATTCCATTCCAAACTATTGATGTATCTGCCTGCTTTAATTTGCTTCTGAGTAAACCTTGGATCCATTATACTAAAGTTATCCCCTCATATCTCCGTCAAAAGCTAAAATTTCCTCATTGGACTTCCATTGTCACAGTCAAAGGTGACATACATGGAAAGAGTGAGGTCACGCCTGTTATGCCAATCCTGAAAATCCAACCCAAACTGACTAGGTGCCATTATTAGGATTCTCATTTGACACCATCCAGTGCATCCAAGCAAAAGAAGATAAAGAACTGGTTTCATTTGACTTTGACCCCTTTGGAAATATTATTATGGCTAACATTCTAAGGAAAATAAATTATTTTCCTAGCCCAGGTCTTAAAAGAGGCCAGCAAGGGATCATTTCCTTCAATGACTACCCAGTTGCTAATCCACCATTTGGGTTTGGATATCAGCCTATTGAAGCAACTTAGAAGAGGTGGAACAAAGGTCCAAAACTAGAACTCAAGCCCATAATAAAGGTAAAGCCTATGATTGGGAGATGCGGCCCTATTTACCCACTATGAATGGGTATTTTGTGAAAAAAGGAGAAAACTTCCCTAATTATGGATTTCCTGAACCATCCTATTGTACCATAACCAAAAAACAAACCCCTAGTTTTAAACTTTTCTTTGATGTCAGGTTTAGCTTAGAGGATTGCGAGCCCATCTACATGTTAGATTTGGATTATAAAGAAAATATGGAAGTCACTCTCTTTGAGAAGGTTTCCATGATAGAAGATGGAGTAGAAACAGACCCTACACAGCTCATCAAACCATCCTTGGACCCACTTGACAATTGACACTTTGAAAAGCAAGTCAGCCCAAAAATCGAGTCGGTTGTCAACCATTCAATCGAGTTAGAGTCTGATCAGAAACAGATATTGAGTCTGAGTCTGAGTAAATTGAGTCATTTTTCTCTTTTGAGTCTGCAATTAATCTCCTAAGTTTGTCTTTTTAAGTGGATTTGCAAACAAAAACGGAGCTATTAAGTGGTAAGGAGGCACGTGCCCCTTAATTTAAAAAAAAAATAAGTTTATTTTTAAATTTTTAAATTATTTTTTCGCACGTTTCCCCTTGAAAGATAGAGATGGAGCCATGGCAATTTGTGCAAAAATTTTTATGCTTTCAAATTGAACGCTTAGGGATTCAAGTATTAAAGTTGAAGCAAAGTGAGGTTTAACTTTTATGTACTCTCTTTTAATCCTTTTTCGCCATTGGGTATCTCAAATCATCAAATCGCCAGTCTATTTCTCTCCAGTTGTGTTCAGTTTTTTGTGGTTTTTATTTTCAATTTGCCCATTTATTTTATTAAGCTATGCAAAACTTTGAGGTTTTGGGTAATTTCTGGGTCTTATCTCCTATGATGCATACTAAAGTCAATTGCTTTATGTATTAAACTGCTTTTCCATTTTTTGGTTAATTAACAAAATATGGTGATATTAAACCTAGTAATTTGTTGGTCACTTGTTCGAGTGCTGTGAAGATAGGAGATTTCAGTATTAGCCAGATATTTGAGGTAATGAAACCGCTTCTCTTGTGGAATAATTAAAAAAAAAAAAATTATTTCTTGTGATGGCACAAGATCTATGACAATACTCTATGATATTTTCTCTAGAAAATCTTTTTTTTTTTTTTTCTGCTCTTCCTGTAATTAATTATGTTTTTGTCATTATTGTTATTCTTATTATTTATCATTATTTAAATTTATATTTAAATTGTATAGTCTATTGATTACCTATTATATTCTAAGAACGAATGGTTATAATAGGTATTGTTAAGGATAGAATATCATTGCATTAATTATTTTATCACCCTTGTCAGAAGTTTGTGGTTATGTTTATCCTTGTCTTCTTGCTATTTTATGAATCTTTGAGATCCTTGATTAAAATTAGATTTTATTTTTTTTAATGATAGAAGAACCTTAAATTTAATACTTACATGGATATTCTTAAGTCCCAATTAGAACAGCTACTGGGACATGAATAAAATGATTTCTATTTCGCAACTTTTAGCATATGTTTTGTGCAATTTGACTTTATAGTTGTTTCATTTTTAATAATATATTCTACACAAATTGAGGACTTGTTTCGTGCTATTTGGTACCAAAAAAAGTCAATGCAAATTAAAAAATGCATAATATGCATGCAAATAAACGTTAACTCTTGTTCCAGCAATATCCGTACTTAGAAATCTTAGCAGTGAAAGCTTATTTGCTTGTTTGTATATTTATTTTACCTTATTTTATTTGTATGTCCACTGGATATGTTTGCCAACTAAGCTAAAAAGTGTAACATAATTTAAAGTAATTAATTTCATCTATAGAAATTTCCTTTTTCCCTTCTCAGGTTTGTGTATTAGATTAGTTGAGTGGAGAGGAAAACAGAAAAAAAGAAAAAGCAAATGCAGATTTGTTGATTGATTAATTATAGTTGCCATTTGAAAAATTATAGTTTATTATATTATTTCACTTTATTAATTATAGTTGTTATTTAAAAAATTATAGTTTATGATATGCTGACTTATTAAGTTTGATGACTTAAGAATTCATATTCTATGAATAGATTTTATTGAATTTTATGCTTAAATGCATAGCTATATTTTCTAAAGCTATTTGGAATAGTTTATAAAATATTAGAAATTGCTTAGATTCATTTTGATTGTTTTTTTAATGTTGTTAATTTTTCTTAGGAGGAAAAATATTTGATACTTTTTTTACAAGACCAAACACTATTAAGCGTCCTCGATCCGAACCTTCAATTGTTAAATCATCTCAAGAGTCAATAAAAAAAGACTTAAAACAAGAGAAACAAAATGAATGTACTCCATCAATCTAAAATGATCTGATAATAGATACAAATACATTTGTGGTTGATCCCGATAAAAGGCTTTCCATTTTTAGCATTGCAGAGAATGCTAAATAGAGGGAGACTACTCGAAGGGTTTGCTTAATTAATGGTCCTTGTCAACTAATGTTTGATAACTTTCATCAAACTCTAATTGGAGAGAAAAAGCATAGATTTAATTCAAAGTGGTGTATTGAATTTAGTAGTTAGTTGGAGTATACAAAATCTAAGTATGTTGCATTTTGCTTGTATTATTACTTATTCAGTTGTGAGCATGGTGATAGATAAGGTGGTCATGATTCATTTGTAGTGGAAGGGTTTAAAAATTGGAAGGATAAATAAAAATTTTACAAACTTGTAGGAAAATTTGGAAGTATTCACAATTTGTACTACAATGCTACTAAAGATTTAATGAATCGGCGCTAACACATTGATATTATTATGTTTGATATTTCTGATCAAACTAAACTTGACTATCATGTTTGTTTGAATACATCCATTGAATGTGTTAGATTTCTTTTATGTCAAGGACAGGCTTTTAGGGGAAATGATAAGGCAGATACCTCTAACAATTAGGGTAATTTTCTCAAACTTCTAAAGTTCCTTTGTAAACACAACGAGGAGACAAACAAAGTTGCTTTAAAAAATACCCCTGACAATCTCTGAATGGCAGCACCTTCGATCCAAAAAGACATTGTTAATGTTGCTGCCAATCTAACTACTTAAACCATTGTTACAAGTATTGGAGATCTTTTTTTCTCTTTGCTAGTTGATGAAGCTCGTGATGCATCAATTAAAAAACAAATGGTTATTGCTTTATGGTATGTGGACAAAAAAGGATGCATTATTGAGTTTTTTTTTTGGCATTATTCATGTTTTGGATACTACAGCTGTCACACCCCAACTTCAGTGGTGTGACGGTTCTAGGGCAAGGGTAGGTTTAAGGCCACTATAAACCCGTAGAACTCACATATCACAATTCTCATTAATGCCAAATAGATTATAACATCACATTTTACCATAAAATTTCCATATTCATACATATAATCAAACGAAATCAAATACATCCTTCTATATCATTCCATATCTTTCTCTTGTTCCTTAATGATCAAAAGAAGACATCTCTCATCAAAGAGGAA
>CANXYC010872024.1:0-10984 GCA_948193065.1 Aleurites moluccanus | reverse complement strand
AGGAGTAGATTGCAGAATCCTGTCGTTTATCATCCAGGGATTTCTGCCAGCACTACTGATGTATATATATATTTTGTACTCTGTATTTTGGATGTTCATATCTAGCTGCTCCATGGGGTATGTATGGGTTAGCTAGGACATGAACATATATATATATATGTTTATGAGGATATATGAGATAGTATTTTAGAATGAATAGTGTTTTTATGATTGATTGGATATATATATGCATATATATGCCATGTGCAATAGATGATGGATAAGTTTTATTTCGCTGCGATAAATATATATGTATATTGTGAATGTGATTGATACTGGGTTCTATGGGTGCCGGTCGCCATTGGCATCTCCCATGCCCTAGGACCGTCTCGATTCGACTACGGGAATCGGGTCGTGACACATAACATCAATTTGATCATCCTCATCTTCACTAAATCCACTAGAGGCATTTTCATGGAAATCGGAGGTATAAGTAAGCCTCCAAGACTTTGTTTCCTTATCCTTATTGGCTATTTTCATGTCCTTAAATATGAACATATCTATGAACACGTGATTTTGCACCCCCCAGACCTTAGTCGAAATCATACCGGACCTAACGGGACCCTCCAGAGACTCGAAAGATGAAAGGATGGACAAAAAATGGACTTGTGCGCAAGGATCCACCAGTGTGACTGTTGGAATTTGTCAGCCTTCCTAGTGTCATCCACTAGTAGGCTTGGCAGATTTCGCTAGCCACAATGGCAACATCCGCCAGCCAGTCAAGCCTAATCTGCCAGCTTCACAGCCATTTACCTCCAAATGAGTTTGGCGACATCTGTCAAGCACACAGGCAGATTCGCCAGATCCGGGCCATCTAAAAAGACCATAATGCCCTTCAGACACCTATATAAACCCCCTCACCCTTTCATTTTTCAAACACACCAGCTATTTGAGTTGAATTTTCCTCAAACTAGCTCTTTTTTTCTCCCTCCAAGGTTTCAAATGGTTTTGCCTTATTTAGGTTCAAAATCGACTTCTCAAATCTTCCTTAGATTTTGAGGAGTTTGAAGACTCAAACTTAGCCAATACTGCTCTAAATTAGTCTTCCTTAGACTAATTTAGCAAGAAAGTAATAAAAGAGCAATCAACTCAACTTAACTCAACCGACCCAAAAGGTGAAACTCCAGTCCGGCAAGACACTCTGACCTACAAATCTTCAAGGAAGGTATAATCAGACTTCCTCTAAATTAAAATTATCAACTTAAAATAGACCCATGAGATTGACCCAAACCTTACCTTTGACCTGACCAAAAGCCAAATTCATTTTCCGACCAAACCAAAAACCATTTTGTAAACACTACAATGCAAACTTTCATTCTACTATGGGTTACGATTTGGACAAATTGGAATGAAGAGGTAATTTTCTTTTTTAGGGAGGAATAAAGGGGTAAATTTATTTTTAGAACAAGAGATTCAAATTGAATTAAACCGAAGAATCAACAATTAAAAGCTAATGAAGCTGATGTGGGAGGTAAAATTAATAATTAATTACATATAAAATTTGCATTTCAAGGAGTAAAGAAATTTATTATTCCCTAAGAAAAAAGAAATTCATTATTAAAATATTAGATTAGATCGATTTAGGATCGGTTTAAATTTAATGGTAGTAATTAGATATGAACAACTAGCAACCAATGATTAATTATGTGCTGCTGGTTGTTAATAGCCAATAATTTCACTTAATTGGAGCAACGAGGGAAGGTTTGTATAGTGACATAGAAGTCTCTAATGAAATTGAGAGGATCTTCATTTGCAATGCCATAAAATGAAGGAAGCATACTGTCACGACCCGTTTCCGGATCACGACGGTCTTAGAGCACGGGAGATACCAATGGCGATCGGCACCCATAGAATCCAGTATCACATGCACAATCTATAAACCACAATATATTATCCATTTTAGTTTATTACCATCCATTCTGATATTCTGTAATTCTTTCTGTAATTCTTTCTATCATCTAGTGCTATTGGCTGTAACAGTTAATATAACTTGTCATATAATCATCACATCTCATAAAATATCATCATCACATATATACAATTGTTCATATCCTAGCTAACCCATACATACCCTCATGGAGCAACTAGATTATGAACATCAAAATACCAAAATACAAAATATATAGATACATCAATGACAGCAAGCAGAAATCCTCGGATGACAGACGATAGGATTCTACAATCTACTCCTCTCCTGAAATGAGTAAACAAGAAAAGAGTGAGTATATAAGATACTCAGTGAATCTATATGCATCACCAATAAATATAAGGTTAACAGAAGATTCAATGATATTAAAAACTCGATATAAACAATTTACAGAAAATAGTGACAGAAAGTGCCAGAATAGGCCAATAAAGATATCATAGGCTCGGTATAATAAGGAAAGACAGATAAAATGATAGATTCTATGAAATTATACAATCTCCAGTAGCATCAATATGGACTATATGTGAACATACAGTCTTCAATATATCAATATTAGTAAACATAAGTCTGATCAGGTCTTATGGCTAGGACCATAACCCTTCCTAGCTAGGGCACCAATAATACAATGTGCACAAGGCCGACAGTATTTTCTCACTACTCTGTCAAATCGGTAGCACTATCATACCACATTAAGATCAACATAAGAAAGAAACTTATAAATGGACACAATTATGCAACAATGGTATCCTCCATCTCAACAAGCTCAATATCAATCAATCCATAGAATCAATAGAATCAATGGCAAGACAAGTATCAATAACTCATTAAAATCAATTTAATGAGCATAAAGTCAATAAGACATCAATAATAATCGATTAAACAATGACCAAAGGTCTAACAATAAAAAATAGGAACAAACATAATTTGGTCATTTGCAACCAAAAAGTTGACGCAATTGGCATGCCATTGTTGCTAGCGACGGTGGCATTCAAATGGTTGGCCTACGAATTTTTCGACATGGTTTTGGTGCAATATTGATATTGCCCCAATTAATAATAAACATACACATAGAAAGCAATTTATAGGCAACAACCACAACTCAATAATCTTCAATAATTGAATCAAATAGGCAAGGAAACATAAGCTAAAAACCAAGCACAAAATTTAGGCATTTTGCCCTAATTAGGTTCAGCCAAAAGACATTTTTCACAATTGGATTCCAAATGGCATTTTATCAATTTAGGCAAGTAATTTGATGCATAGAAGACTCACGTAACACTCCAAATCACCAAGTAAAATAGATTTGCTATCAAATTTCTCAAATTCTCGATTTAGGCCAAAATCGACGATTTTCTCCGATCGAATTTTCTACAATAATACGAACATCAATTAAACACCAATTAATACCCAATTAACATATTCTATAGCCAATTTACACATCCTAATTCATATACTCAAATTCTAACCTTACAACTTCACTTTAAGGTTTGAAAATTGGGGAAAATTATTTAATGCATCAATTGATGCAATTAAACCATTTACCCAATCCTATTACCATCAAATTAACCTAATTAAACCATAAAAACCAACAAAAAAACATTTTATTGAAATTACCTCAAAGTGGCCGAAATTCCTCTTCCATTGTTCTTGAATTTTTCTTGAATTTCTATGGTTAATTTTGATGAAATAATGTTTGTATGGTTTTAGTTTTTAGTTTTCAACAATTTCCTTTCACAAATCAATGATAGAAATCAAATAGAAAGAAAGAAAAATGGCTACATGTGGAAGAGAAAAAATTTAGCCAAAAAAAATTCTAAGTCTTGCTTTTATAGTAAGACAAAATTAGCAAATTACTCTTTTAGTCCTCCAAATTTCTAAAATTTGCTTTTGGTCCTTTCTCGCTCGGTAAATTATTCCGATAATTTCATTGGGAATTGAACTTCAAAGTGAATATTCAAACATCTTATTTTTATTAATACTATTTAATAAAAATAGTTTTAGAGCTGTTCTGAAACTCAGACTATCGAATTTTCATTATTCACCGAAAGTACCCTTTATTTACGGTTTTGCCATTGCTCACTTTATCAGTGATCTTTAATATTTTTCTCATCTTTCTTTTTACTGTATTCACACATGAATATACATTATTATTTACCCCCAATCCAAATTCAGAAATTCATCCATTGACCGTACCGCTATTTTTACGGGAGCGATATCGGTACCGACGATTTTCAAAAAATTTTCTCGGTTTCGCTATAACTGAGTTTTCAAAAATATCATTGGTCATATCGATAATTTTAATCTATATACTTAGAACTTTATCATGAAAATGAGTTAGGACTTTCTAGGGTATTACACATACTATAATGAATATTTTTGAGCTTGTAGTTTCGACATGCTTTTCCTAATCTCATGCAAGAAGGAGTTGTGCTTATGATAGACCTTGCATATTCTTTCATGGTGGGTTGTTTATTAGTTATGTTGTTATTTTCTTCTTGACCTCTTTCTACCTCTTCACCATAATTATGTTAAACTTCAAGTAGGTTATTTGTTCCTTCCAGATTGGTTGCACCGTCTTCCTTCAACTCAGGTTGAATTTCAAAACACAATTATTCGAAGTTTACGGGTGCAGTTGTCATATCCCATTTTGAAGATATGACAATCCTAAGATACAGAGACAATTTAAGATAACTGAGACCCGTACAACCCATATATATTTAACATATTCAATTCATTTAGTATCACATTCTCATATTCTAATTAATTTAAGTAATATAATATCAAAATTCATCACATTAGCAAGTTATGTTCATTCACATAATAAACATAAACATGGTTAATATAGGAATATTCATTTTACTTATACATTAATTCCATATATAAACATAAATCTAATCTTTGAGTTCCATGGAACTCCTAGAAAGTTAAAACACTTCAAAATGTGAAACTTTACCTTGATGAAGCACGTTTCATATATTTAAAGAATGAAGCCTTTGGAACCACTTCTAACTCTTTAAACATGAAAAAAATTAATCACTAAAAGAATAAGTATAAACTCAGTAATAAATATACTTTCATACTTGTGAGATTAGGTAATTTAGATTAAGCTCACAAGAATGGTTCAAATAACACATTCAATGAAAAGCAAGAGTAAATACCATGATCAATGAACATATCAAGTAATGAAGGAATCACATGGTTAAAATGCAAGACAAAATTATCTCAAGGGTCTCATTTATAATAATTTAGAAATATATTATTATATATTCTGATAGAATGCTTCTTTAATTAACATAAAATTGATAAGACTTTATAATTAGGACATTATCACTTCCTAATCAGAGGTTCACATAATTATTTATTATGCACAATATCGATATTTTTACAACAACCCTAATAGATGGGTAGTTATGTCATTTCCTCACATAAAATATATATAGAAGTATAGTTCACATCAAACAGGTTAAATCATGGTGGTAATAAATGAATAATTCCATATGAGCTAATTTAACTAGTTTTAGAATAATAACACCTGCATTTTCAAATTATTTTTTAAATTATATTTTATCGAAAAATAATAATATTTAAAGAATATAATAATATTTATAATTTTATATTATTTTATTCTAAACAATAATTATTTATTTAAAATTAAAGAAAAATATATTTTTTAAAAGATTTGATTTAAATATATTTTTTTAAAGATTTGATTTTTTCAATTCCTAAACTCAAAATTTGTAATATTATTTTATTGTTGCAATATTTTATTAAGAATTTTTAATTATTTATAAATTTATTTATTTAGTTAGTTGGGAATCATTTTGACTATTTAAAACATTATTTATTAATTATTAGTTTTATATTATTATTATTAAAAAAAAAATGAACGCTTTTGCTGGGACTTGAACCCAGGTTTGGGGAAAATCCAGGGTTAGAGAAAAGGTTGAGTGAGATGTTTTACCAGCCAAGTTCTTTCTCTTATATATGTATGTATGATTCTGGCATGACTGGATCTCAGCCATGGGGGAAGATGAATGAGTCTTCTTATCACCGTGCCAACTTCTTTAATTTGTTATTTAAATGATTGAACACACACACACACACACACACACATATATATATATATATATATATATATATATATATATATATATATATATTATTTTAAAAAAATAAAAATAATAAAAGAATCAAGAACATTTAATTGATTTAAGCCAATCATATGGTTGGCCTAAAGAGAAGAGGGAAAGAAAAATAGGACGAGAGAAAGGCAGCACAAAGTAGGGGTAAAAGGCAAGTCAATCAAATAAAATTAAATTGATTAAATCAATAATTTATTAGATTTGATTTGATTTAAGAAATAGAATAAATTAAAATTTTAATTTGGTTTGCGGTTTGATATTTTTTTTCCATTTTAAACCGAAGTTATATATATATTATTTTTTATTATTATTACAGTTAAATAAATTCGATTTTATTTTATATATAATCACATAATTTTTTTAACCTAATATTAATTTAAAATTTTAAAAAATATCACTTATGAAAATTAATTAAAAAAAAGAATCTTATTCTTGAAAAAAAAATATAAATTTTGAGTATATTAATTAATGAAATAAATAAATTTTGAATTATATAATATTGAATTATTTTTGAATTTTTTATTACACATATTTTATTAGTATTTTATTAAGATTTATAATAAATAATAACCATTTATAAAAAAAAAATTAGTTTGAAAAGGTATTTAAATCAAAATAAATAAAATTAAATTGATGATTTGATTATAACGATAATTTAATTTAATTTAATAATTTTTTAAATTAAAAATATTAATTTAATTTAATAATAATTTTTTAAATTAGCTAAATTCGGTTTATACTATCATAATAGCATACAGAGAGATAGAGAAAGAGAGAGAGAGACAGAAATTCGATGCTCGCAGCTGTAACCGAGGAAAGCGATCTACCGGAACTCATTTGACAAGGAGCATTGACCATTAGAATGGATTGGAGCGACGACGGTGATTACTTTGTAAGTCCTCCTTAATCTGTAATTTGCTATAATTTCGTTTCCATGCCAAGTCTGAATCCTTAAAAGATTTTGTGTTTGGTTTTTCCTCTTACATGGGTTTTGGTCAATAAATATATATAAAATAATAATAATTAAGAAGAGATCATTCTCAATATTATAGGAACTCATTTTAGCTTTTCGAATAACTAGCAGTTGGCTTATTTTTTTTTTTCAGATCACTTTAAAAGGGGGTTTTTGGCTATTGTTCTTCCTTTAAGTTTTTTTAAAATATTTTACTACTTACAGATTATTTAATTTTATGTTTCTAGGGTCATTGATATTTTGGTCGTAATGGGTATGGCCCAAAATATTTGACACTGGTTTTGATTAAGTTTGGGAAACTGCTCTGTTTAATCCTAACAATTTGCACAATTCCCACACTTTGTCTCTATATTTGATTTGATTGTCATTTTGGCAAATCCATAGCCATTGGTGTTAAGCTGTTAATTAGTTAGACCTAAAGATTGATTTAAGTTCTGTGCACATGCTGTTTGAATATTATAATTGTAAAGATAAATAAACACTCAACAAAGTGGGACATACTTGCATGTATCGGTGCTCTAGAGGTCATAAGTATATGTCAAGCCGAGAAGAGGTTTCAAACATCCAATCACGAGATGACACAGTTAGTTTGAATGTCTTGTGCTTTGTTCTATTGTCACTTTGGGTTATTATGAGGGTACATAATTGCTTTGATAAATTAAAACTAGTTTATAATGGCTACTGATTTATAGTTGTTAATAATAATTTTTTCATGTGTCAATTTGCTTAAGTGGGTTTCATTTTAAAAGTCTTGAATAACCTGAATCTCAGTTTTGAATGGATTAATTTATCCATTGTCATATTCTAGACGAATCACATAATTATCTTCCCTTTCACCAAAAATTTGATTAAATACTCGGAAATTGATTATGCTACCTAAATTTGGCTATTTTTAATATTAAATAGATGATTTAAAATCATTATAAACTTTTATGAGATTATTAAAAATAAAATTTATATTTTTGATAAAGTATTTTTATAAATAATATTATAAACAATTTAACAAATTTATATGCCAGTGTATTTATATAATATAAATTTTATAAGATAATTAGTTATGTTAAATGAAATTTATAATTATATTATCTACAAATTATTTAAAAGCTTTTGAATTATCAATTATCTTTACAAATAAGATTACCTTTAAATAATATTTTATGATTGTAATGCTAATTCTTGGAGTTGTGTATGAATGTTGAATCAAGACAGCTGTGATGTTTATCGTATATGAAGGCTAAGAGGGGCAGTTGAGTTGTTGGTTGTTGTGAGCCTTTTAAGTTATTTTATATTTTAAAGTATTTATTTTTTTTGTTTTAGTGAGTAAATATCATAATTATAAAAAAAAATTATTGAAATTTGGACAAATTTTTTAAAAAATTCATTTTTATGTAATTTTACAATCAAAGTTGAGTTATTCTTATTCTAATGTTCCTTGTATGTTATTCGGTATGAGTATTTTCAGGTGTCCTCCTTACATTCAATCAAAGGGTACTATAGGGAGAGTCAATCAGTCTGGTAATCGTTAAGTGTTATGAGTGATACTCTCTAATATATTTTTTTATTTTTCATACATGTGCATTTAATTATATGAAAAAAATATATATATAATTATATATTATAATTATTAATTAAATTGAAACGTGCTTGTGTATGTTGTATTAGATGTTGTGTTACATATTATATGTGGTTGCTAGATAGAATCGAAATGATATAGGGCCACATAAGATATGATGTGTATGGTATGATGAGTCTGATATGATGAACTATGACTGGCGTGATGGTAGGGGTTTGCTTATTGCTTAGCGCTGCTTTTCATTGGTTGTGATGGTAGAATCCTATGAATTGGATCAAGAGGTAGTATTGGATTAAGAGGGCTAGATCTTGGGATCAACTCTCCATATAGTGATTTAGTATGGTTCCTATTGACTAATCCCCATCCTTGTCTGGTTAAGTGACTATTTATTTTTATGGCACACTACATGAGCATTTTTTTTTTTAATTATATTGTTAGATGGCACCAGATAAATATATTAGATAGTATCATTCACTGAGTCGAACACTCACTTTTGTTCAATTTATTTTTTTTAGTTGCAGGTGAACGGTAAGAGTCGAATAATTTATGCCATATTTCTTTAACAGTGGAGGTTGTGTATTTTATTATTTGTATCGTAATTTTAGAGCTCCCCATGATTAATTATGTGTTGGTTTTATTGTTATATTTAAATTCTTTGAAAATTTGAGACGATTATTCAGTGAATATTCAGACTTTCTTGTTTTATTAGCGGTTTGTAAAGTAGAATTATTTTTCTATGATAATTATTTTAATATGATGGATATGGTAGTCCCGATAGGCAATGATTTACTTGGTATTCAGATTTTGCTTAAATTTTGCTTAATAGGTGGGCTATAGCTCTAGTTCTATGACTGTTCCAGCTATCAAGTTTCAAATTTATAGTTTATTACCTAGTCAAGCTGACTACGAGTTCTATAAGTCTTATATTTACCCGTTCCCTTGTGCCAATCACGTGCCCTCGAGTTCAGGGCGTGACAAGATTAATGGATCAAGTATCAATATCAAGTCAATAAATGAAGAAATAATAAACAATTAAACAATGTAGGAGTTGAAATGAAGGGTTCAACCATATTAGAATTAGGTAGGAAGAAAGTGTTTTTAATGGTTCAAAATATGGTTCACTTAAACTTTATCTCAAATATTGTTGGAAGGGAGACATGCATGAAAGACTCAACACAACAAAAGCGATAATTTTAAAATTTTCAAGCACACAATGTCTCTCAAGTGCATGCAAACAAGGATCAACTACTACTAGCCAAAATACTGCAATACCCTAGGAAAAATATATCTTGTATCCATGAATTAATTCTCAGTTTATAGTTTAAAAACATTGAAATTATGAAAAATAATTTTAGAGATACAGTTAGAAAGCAAATGCAAAACTTTTTCGAAAATTGTCGGTGTCGAGAACACTGCCAGGAAAATAGCAGTTCAGCTAATTTAAGAATTTTTGACCAAAACCTGGAGGGATTAAATAAGTTAATTTTATATGAAATTATGGTGAAAAGAAAGAGTTAAAAAATATTTTGGAACACTGAAAATGAGAGTAATGGTAAAATTATAAATAAAGACAACTTTAGAGGTAATTTTGGAAATCAACTGACTGGGATCTAGAAATGATTCAGAACTATTTTTAAATGATAGAACAACTTAAAATAAAATATTTCACTCTCCACATTTGAGATTGAATCTAAACAGAATAAACAGAATAAATTACAGAAAGTTTAGGGGTCAAAAATATAAATAAGAAAAATTTTGGGTCAAAGTGTAATTATTCAAGGTGTGGGACCCATCCATTCTAGAACAAAGAAGGGAATGGCCGGCTGCATATTCAGCAAAAGGGACAAAAAAAATATTTT
Organism: Aleurites moluccanus; assembly: GCA_948193065.1. Lineage (NCBI taxonomy): Eukaryota > Viridiplantae > Streptophyta > Magnoliopsida > Malpighiales > Euphorbiaceae > Aleurites > Aleurites moluccanus. The sequence goes on along the minus strand of CANXYC010872024.1, from coordinate 471 downwards.
GATGACATTTTCTTAAGTTTTAACAAGAATTTGATAATTATTTTGTTTCTAGAATTTTCTTCAAAGTTCTTTCTTCCTTGAAATTTCTATTAGCTTTTTATATATATATAGAATAGAAGAAAACAATCTATTTGATTTGGGGAGGCCGAACCACTCATATAGAAATAAAAAAAAAAAAAAAAAAATAAAGAGAATTACTTCTACAATTTCATAGAAATCATTTAACAAAAAGATTAGGAAAGATTAATGGAAGAAAGAAGCTTGATGAAGATAGTTAATAGAAAGTTTGAAATTTAAGCAATTGGAAGGATCAAAGAGGATGGAATTCAAGAGTTTAACTTAAGGTAAGGTTCTTAAACTTCAGTTTTTTAGTTTAATTTAAGAGTTCAATGATTTGATTTGGTAAATGTAACACCCATCATTTTCCTAAACAATATATATATATATATATATATATATATATATATATAT
>CANXYC010871978.1:0-11879 GCA_948193065.1 Aleurites moluccanus | reverse complement strand
ACTTAGGCAATTTCTCATTTTAACCTTTAAAATACTTAAAACACTCATTTAAGCTAATACATTGCCATACTTGTCTATACTTATTCACATTCCAACTTAGCTTTACACATCACACTACTTTAACACCTAAAACCTATAAACATTACTTTAACCAAAATTTACAATATTCAATCTACTTATCAATTTAACAATGCCATTTAATCTAATTACATCTATAAATACTTAATGAATCACATTCTAACATATAAGCCTAACTATTCTCAACTCACACTTCTCTAACCTCATTTCCTATATTCGGCCAAAACTTAACTATAAACTAATGAATTCTTTTCCAATTTCCAATCACATATTCATCATCTATACATTATGTATTACTCATTTCCATCATTTAAACACTTAAAGCAAGCAAAACACACTAAACCCTAATCATCATCCAATTCGGCCATAACATGCACTTCACCATTTGATTTCATTTTTTTCATTTAACCTCAAATTCATATCATTCTCATATCCTAAACATCATTTAAAGCATTAAAATCATCAAAACAACACTTTAAATCTAAGATATACTTATTAGGGTTCAAACTTCAAATTTGTATTTCAACCATTAAAATTGAAATTTAAACCATAAATATTAACAACCACAACCATAGAAATATCTCTATAACAATAAAACTCAAAAACCATTAACTTACCAAATGTTATTCCAAACTTTAAATGGTGATTTGGTGGCTTTAATGGTATGTGTTTTGAATTCTAAGCTTAGATTAGTGTTTAGGATGAAGAATACTAGCTATTTGTGTAAAGAAATGAAAGAAAATATCAAAGGATGGAGATGGGAAGGAAAAGAGAAGTTTTGGCTGAATTTCTTATGGAAGAAGATGATAAATAGTCAAATTTATCCAAAAACAAAAGGTTTGATCCAATGGTTTGGGTTCAATAGTAATCTTTGTGAAACCTAGCCATCCAACCATCCATTCTTTTTACTTTAATCCTATTGGATAATCCAAAGTCAACTTAGATAGGTTACACATACTTTTGATACACCAAATCACAAACCAAAGGCAATGATTCCATACATTGAGCTTAGATTAGCAACTTTGCAACCTACTCATCTAACCATTCAATTTAAAGTCATTTGATCCAATGGTCGGATTTAATCAAGCCTAAACTAATACCATATGGTTGCACACACTTGATAACTCCATATTATAAAGAAAATGACCAAAATACCCCTAGTACAACCGAAACACCGAATCGCGCTACGTGCCGATAACGATTTTTCGACCGGGATTATTTCTTAAACTACTGCTCAAATAAATAAAATAAGATCATTTTCAAGTATTTAAATTATTTTCTCTCTTTAAATATGATATTAAATCCATAAAATTCCGACAGACGAAAAATGACCATTTTGCCCCCAGTTCACCAAAAACTCAAAATTTACCGATTAAGTTCTAACAGCCTCTGGACTATTCCTATGCCTAAAACTAATTCAAATAACATGCATAAATACATATTAACACCAAAATATAAACAAAACAAAAATCCCCCCCCCCCCCCCCCCCCCGAAGATCTCTATATTGGTTTGGTTCAAATTAAACTAAGGTGTTACAGCTTGGAATCAGAATGCTCATTATGGTTGATTTCTCACGATTATGACGACATCGCGCCTTTATTATAAATTGATTTTTTATTTTGAAAAATGAACCGGGGTGTCACCACTTGAGTTATTTTTGTTGAAAATTTTTAAGGAAAAACCCATTTTTGACTCCAATCTTTATCCCAAAGGAAAAATGCACAAGACCTTCGAAACCAAAGATGCACTAGACCTTCGAAACCAAAGAGAATTCGGGGGCTAGGTTTTCGGTTAATACTTGGCTCTTATACTTAACTTTAATTTAAATGATTTTTTCATGAGTAATTAAAGAATGACATTTATACATAAATGAATAAGTAAAGCAATAAAAGAATTAAAGCAATTAAATAAATCATAAAGCAATAAATAAGTTAATTATTACAATTAAAACCTCAAAAACAGAGGATATCAACTCTTACCCTTATGGGTTCTAGATTGATCACACATTCCTCAAATAAGTTAAAAAAGAAAAAAAAAATAGTGTTTTATAGCTTTTGGATTCAATGCTTTTGAAATAAGCATGCCTACGTATCCCTTTGAATAGGAATCAAAATCCGCGGAGTTCGTCCTTCTTGCGAAGGAATTGGTCTGATTTTAAACCCAATTTATCATGTTTTGTTTGTTTGATGCTTTACCGAATTAAAAAGTACAAGTTTAGGGATTATACCTTTGGTCTTGGTCTTGGAGGAGGTAGTGGTCTGAGGGCCTTTCCGAATCGGAGTTCCACATTAAGAAGTGATAAAGATGGTCAGATTGCCTCCTTAGAGCAGGATTCCTCTTAGTAGAGAGAATAATTAATTAATTATTAATTAAATATTTGGAGGAACCATGCGCCTCAATTTTGTCCTTCTTTAGCTCAAAGAGAACTAAAGAAAATAAGAAAGCAGGACTAGGGGGGAGAAAAGAGTGAAATCAAATAGTGAAAACACAAACTAGGTGATTTCGGTGTGTTTTGGAAGGTGGTGGAAGCTTTCTATTTATAATAGAAGCCTTGGGGGCTCATTTCATCATTTCCCGATGTGAGATTTGGTGAAAAAGTTGCAAAGTACGGAGCTACTACTGGGCAAAAGGGGAAGTGCCACCAGAGGGAGGTGGTAGTGCCGCCAAAGAGGGTGGGCGACACCAGGAGCAAAGGAGGGCGGCAGGCAATAGTAGACAAAGAGGATGGCCATGATACCGCCCCTTACCTAGGGCAGCACTACCCCTAGGGTTGGCAGCAATGCCATCCCTTGAGGGTGGCAGCCCGAGCCCAAATCCTTTTCGGTGCTTTATGAGTCTGTCCGTGAATGGGTTAGGCTCCGGTTAGTGTCATTCGACTTGGCACAAGTCTGAGGAGTGTAAAAAATCAGTGTTCACAATAGCTTCAGCCCAAAAGTACTTAGGAAGGGAGTACTCATTGAGCATAGTTCTAGTCATATCAATAAGTATTCTATTTTTCCTTTCTACAACTCTATTTTGTTGTGGAGTTCTTAGTGTAGAAAAGTTATGAAAAATACCCATTTCATCACAAAAGGTTTTAAGACCATGATTAACAAATTCTTTTTCATAATCACTTCTCAAAGATGTTATATAAAAACCTTTTTTATTTTGGACCATTTTAGCAAAAGATTTGAATTCTTTAAAACTTTCATCCTTATGAGTAAGAAATAATACCCAAGTAAATTTAGAGTAATCATCAACAATTATAAATGCATATTGTTTACCTCTAAGACTAGTTGTTCTACAAGAGCCAAACAAGTCCATATGAAAAAGTTCTAGAGATATAGTGTAAGAAACAACATTTTTAGTTTTAAAAGAACTTTTGACTTGCTTGCACATTTGATGCATCACAAATTTTATCTTTATGAAAGTTGACTTTGGGAAGACCAATTACAAGCTCATTAGATTTAAGGTTATCAATGTGATCCATACCAACATGGCCAAGTCTCCTATGCCACAACCATGCATCATCACGAAGTGAAACCATACAATCAACATTATCAATATGCATTCTACTAATGTCAATCATATAAACATCACTAATTCTATAATTGACAAACAAAACTTTCTTATTCTTCAAACGCTTAACATAGCATTTCTTAGAAATAAAATTTTTTGTTTCCCATGTCACATAATTGACTCACACTAATCAAATTGTGCTTAAGGCCATCAACCAACAACACATATTTAAGAGAAGGTTTATCGGTCTTACTAATTTTCCCAATTATGATGATTTTACCTTTGTCATTATCTCCAAAGGCCACCTTTCCTCCTTTCGTTTCTTTCAAGTTTGAAAGAAGACTAACATTATCGGTCATATGTATAAAACATTCACTATCCAAATATTATGATTCTTCTTTTCTTATGGATTTCAAGCACACCTACAAATAAGAAAATTTATTTTATTTTAGGTACCCAAATGTTTTTAGGTCTTGGGGGTTAGCATCAACATAATCTAAATGTACATTTCTAATATGACATTTGAAGTTAGAATGACAAAATTTCTCATAATAGTGACATCTCAAATGAATTCTAGACTTATGTTGAGATTTTGTCCTATGATGTGGTTTGGAATGATATTGAGACCAATAACCATAATTAGATTTTGGTATAGAATAAGCATTCATTGGTTTTCTACAATAAGAATCATGCATGACATGCTTATGAACTTTAGTCTTAAGCCTAGCATTTTTAGATGGAGGCATATAAGTCATATGAGCATGTGAGTTTGATGCCTTAACAAATATGGTCTTAGATGTAGATGGGGCATCCCCTCTGTCATGACCCTACCCTATTGGACACGTGACGGGCACTAGGGAATAGGAAAGCATAAGGCTTCCGAAACCTGTAGTAAGTCTGACTTATCACTAAACAATAAAACTGTAATATGACAGTTGTAGCTGTCACAAAGCAAGGGCTAAAAGCCCACTTGTCAAGCAGAACCTAAGCAAAAATATTGAATTTCTGTCACTTAGGGCTATCATCATCCATATAACATCATCAACATCAGATTTCTGCTTAGTAAACAACAAACTGAACTATGACCATAAATCTAACACTTAAATTAACAATGCAGAGCTCTAAAGAATTTAATACAATGTATATAAAATAATTATATAACAAAATAAAATAACTCCTTTGCCCGAGGAATAAAAGGCAGAAAATACTCAACTTAAAAACTTAATCTTTTTAAGCTCGACCCGAAACTTTGGAAAAATATATGAACAGGGATGAGCGTTCGACTCAATGAGCTGATATAAATTAATTTAACATGTGGGTCATTTATTAATCTACATGAAGGGTCACATTATATATAATCATCTATAAACATATATAATATCCATGATGGAAAATGTATGTGGAATCCAACTACATCTATGTTTTTGTTTATTGTAAATGGGGAGCCGACCCCCCCATTGGCTCTCTTAAATTCCAACTATGGGGCCACGGTGAGATCAATTCAAACCAGGCAATCCCTGTAATAACATTATCATCATATCATATCATGTTATATCGTTAATATTTTCTATATTAGTACAATTGGATTCCACATTATCCTATTTTCCATCGCAACCACATATATACATGACATCATCATCATAATATGGCATAAATATACATCATGATTCTAAATCTAATTCAATAGTGATGGCTTATATACATATATATTCACATTCACTCAATGCTTACATGTCATTCATAAATGCAGAGTTAAATTAAAATATATCAACTCACAAATTTGACGACCATCAAACCAATTGGCTCCCTCAGAGCGCCTTATGATTGATAGCAATGGAAGACATCCGAATTACTGGAATCAAATACAAGAATTATTATAATTATATTCAAATATTAGCTTAGAAATATAAAGAAATAATTTCAAGAATTTACCAAAATTTTGGCAGAATCTCCCCTAAAATAGGACATAACTTTATGAAAAAAAAAGCATTTCTAATAATCAGCCCATCGGCCCAAATCCAACACAACCATATCAATTGACTCCTCCTAAGTCTCTAACTTATCAACCCAATAATTATGATCAATTTACTCATCTCAAAATAAATTTTCGACATATTCTAATTGCCTTAAAATATTTAAAATAATACCATCATCAAATCATTTTTGTCTTAATAATCCATTTATCAAACTTTAATAATTATCTTAATTTAATCTCTTTTATAAACTTAATTTAATTACCTACTTCATTAAATTACTCCACAATAACTTAACTTTTCAATAATAAAATTTCACAAATATTGTCCATATAATTTCCATAAATATTCCAAATCAATATAATAAATTTATCTTACTTCTTACATTCAATAAAAACACAGTTATTGATAATTCACTGCTCGAAAATTCTACAACCAATGTCAAACTCAATATTTTTCCATAAATGCCGTCTGAACAATCTAAAATAATTCATCATAATTTATCCTCTAAAAATAAATACAATTATCAAATTTTAACTACTTAAATTCTCCAATACCAATATAAATATATAACTATTTCCACAAATTTGTCTCCAAATAATCTCCAAACAATTAATAAATAATTTTAGAATAAATTTAAATCTACTTCCTCGAAATTTATCGAAAATCTACGGGTGTCCAAATTTTACAGTCCTGGCTTCGGTCTCCGATCAGGGCAAAATTGGTGCCAATGGAAAGCTCATGAAGAAAGGAGTTCAACAAAATTGGAGTCACCAGAATTGGCTGGAATCCGCCATAGAAGGTCCGGTGGTTTTATTTTTCGATCTTCTTTTCCGGCAAATTTCAGGTGGCAAGTTGGGTATCAAAAGAAAGCTGGTGATCAGAATTGAGCAAGATTGATACCTATGAACTCTCCTCATGGCAGGCTACACGGTGGTATGGGAGGTATCGACCACCTCCCTCCAGTTTCGTCAGAATCGGCGCCGGAAGTGGCTATCTCCTCCTACTCTTCTTTTTCTTCTTCTTTTGTTGTTTCTTCTTCACGTTTCCAGTAGCCAATCCGAGGCTGCCAAGCGGCAGTCTCTGATTGGTTCTATTATTTATTTTTTTTTGAAAATTTGTAAAAATTTCATTTTAAATCCAAAAATTATAAATAAATACTCAATAATTTTCTTATAAAATTTACTTAATTTTAACATACTAAAACTTGAAAAATAATATTTTTCTAATTTAATAAAAATTATTTAAATATAAATTTAATTTCCAAAAATTCTAAAATAACAATAATAATAATTAAAATAATTTATTTAAATAAATAACTGCATAGAAAAATTAAATTATTAAATAATACATAATAATATGATATTAATTAAAATTAAAATTAATTTTTGAAAAATATATTTCCCTTTTACTTTTAAATATTTATTTCTTTAAAATATAATAAATCTCAAAAATACTTTTATATTCATAACTTTATTTAACTATTAATAAAATAATAATTATTTATAAATATAATATGATTTTTAAAAAATATTTCAAAAATATGGGTATTACAATTCTTCCCCCTTAATAAAATTTGTTCTCGAATTTTCATACGTCCTCGAATTTTCATATTAATACACGGTTCACTTATTTAAGTCCTATTCACTATATTTTCACTACGCACTCTGATATATTATTGTAATAACCCTAATTAAATTCTAAAACGATTAAAGATAATTTTATGAAATGAGTATCGTAGTTAAATTTTTATAAAATTTAGTAAGTGTATTAGTTAGAAACGATTATGAAATACCTAAATTAGAAGACTTAGCATCGTGAGAAAAATAATTAGGGGATTAAAAGAAGTTGAAAAGAGTGCTAATTAATTAAATAAGTTAAAAGACTTAAAATAAAAGCCTAAGTTGAACACCTTCTGATGTTCGATTTTAATAAATTTTAAAGCGTTTTTTTGTCCAATTTTTCTTTGCACACCTAAAATTAGATGAATAATGGATAAATTAAAAAAAATTGAGTGAAATTAATAAAATCTATATACTTTAGTAGATAAGTAAAAGAGATAGAATAATAAGAAAAAGAAAATTACAATTTTGTAATTTTAAAAAAATGGAGTCAAATTTTGACTAATAATTAAAAGAATAATAAATAAATGGAGTAAAGTTCCAACCAAGTGGAGCCTTTTTCACAAAAAAAAAAAAAAAAAAAAAAAAAAAAAATTATTTAATTTTATCCAAATTAACTTAGACACAATTAAGTCTAAATTAATTTCATTTTATTTTACTTAAATTTTCTTTTTCAAAAAATAAAAATAAAAAAATTCTAATTGGATAGTAATTATTATAAATAAATATAATTAGAAGAAAAATTATTATCATCTTCTTCTTTCTCTTCTCTTGGCCAAAATTCTACCATAAAAATTTCTCAAAATTTTGTTCAAATCTTTATTCAAATCACCTCTCCATCTTCCATAATTTTCATACCTTCAACTTCAAAACTTCTCTTCTTCAAGATTGTTGGAGATTTACGGAAAAATTTGTTCAAGATTTTAAGAGATAAAATCTTAAACTAGATCTATGTTTGAGTTAATGAGTTTTATTGGTAGTTTAGAGGTTTAATTGGAGAAAGAAAGTTAGATTAGAGGCAAATCCTTGAAATTTTTTAAATTCCTGTGTTTGGATAGAATATTGGGGCTGAGTTTTCGTGCCCTTAGAGTTAGAATTTTAAGATTCTTAAAATATAAAAGTTATATGTTTAATGTCTAGATTATTTTATTTTAAGAAAGTTTTATTAAATTCTTACTATATTGGGAGATATAGATCATTGAGTAAGGCTGGCTCGGGTTAGGTTTTATGCTAAGAGACCCTACTGAATTTTACAATTTCGAGAATTTTAAGGTCTGATTAAGAGGAAACTCAAAACATAAAAAATATTTCCCTATTTTTTAGATAAAATATTATGAAAACAGAACAAAAATTTGATATCTAAAAAGTGAGTTATAAGAAAAATAGTAAGGGGTGTCCGGATAGAAGTTACAGGGTAGATTACAGATTTCAAGTCTGTCTTCAAAATTTCACTATAAATTGTATAAAGCTTAGAAAAATGTTATTTTTAAATATGCTAGAACTTAAAATATATAGTTTAAGTAGGAAAAAGATTTGAAGCAATTGGATAGATAAAACTTGAGATATAAATAAAAAAAAAATAGGGCTGCCCAAAACCAAAAGTTAAGAATCAAAGGGTTTTTAAAAAATTAACTTTAGAATTGTGTAATTGAATGTTGGTTTAGTGCTAAAATATATTCCATATGTGTTATAGATTTAAGAAGGAAAGAAAAAGAAAAGGAGAGTAAGGAAACGGATTATCCATTTTGTCTTTGCTAGGAGAAGAAGTCACTTCTTCATTTTGTGTTTTGGAGGTGAGTAACATATATATATTCTCTTACTTGTGTTTGAACTCAAATTAATTCTTTGAAAATACTACCACATTGCTCGTTGATGAAAAATGAATTATAGTTGTACCTTATTCATGGTTGCTCCTAATGAGTGTCAAATTCTTTGTTTTGGATATTGAAGCTTCTCATTTATGATAGTACTGTTGAATAAACCCTTGAATTCAATTGTTAAAAATTATTCATTGTATATGAAATTCAAATGTTAGTAATAATGAAACTACTCATCTGATGGAGTAGATGTAATATCATCAGACTTGTGCAAAAGATTATATGGTCATCCCAGCTAGAAGAGGGGTAAGGTCCTAGCCATGCAATCTGATCAATCGTATGACATTATTAACAAGCATACTACCGGACTATAGCATCTGCCAGACTTATCAGTAGTTCTTGCTAACGACTACTAAAATGCTGATTCATTAAAATTTGTTACATTGTCATTAATATCATATAACCTTGAAATTTGTGTTCAATATTCCCCAAATTTGATTATTTATTCATTATATTCATATTAAATGAATCACCTATCATATTGATATGTTTATTGTGCCTAACTCTAATGGTTAATTTACATTATCATATTCCTTTGTGATAACCAATTTTATTGCTACATTGTTATTCTTAAACCTTCCTTATGAGAACCAAGCCTCACAAGTAAGGTTATATATATATGTTATTCACTGAGCTTTGTCTCACATCTTTTAATGGTTATTTTTTTTAAGGAAATCTATAAATAAATGCGGTTCCAGCTATAGTCTTCCTTTGTTGTGAACCACATTTATCTATGTATTGTCTTAGCTTTTGGTATTGAACTCAGTAGAAGCTCCATGGTTTTTGTTTAAAGAATATGAGTTGTATATATATATAAAACAGAAAATAATAGATGTATAATTAATTCCAATATACTTAAATGTGAGAACTTAATTATCACGTCCCACTTTTGGAACGCAACGGTCCTAGGGTACGGGTAGACCTAAAGTCACCTGAAACCCGTAGAACCCGCTAACAATCCAGTTATCAATCAAGCTTTCTTAATTCATTCATTAATATTTAAAAATCATTTATTACTTATTAAATTTACAAAAATTTCGACGGAGTCTCCTTTGTAATTTTAATGTTATTCTCGATCCAAAACAAAGTATTTCAAAAATTACACAGCCTGCACAGAAAATATTTTACACTCCTAATAATTTTCCATCCTTGTACCCTCAACTTCATAATTCAGTAAATATTTATGGCATTTCTAAATACATATAATTTTTATTTTTCTTATGTTACGTTACATTATAACTTAATTATTTTAGTATCATTATCTTTATCATTAATTTAATCATTATTAGCTATTAAATATTTCCCATACTACGATTAATATCCACCACATCGGCTGTCCTTAACAAATATTCATATAATATTTTTGTACATTATTAATCTATCTATATACAGTACCATGGAGCTCTAGAGATTTATACATATGACTTTTTAATATTTAATCACTACTTTAAAATACTGGATTTTCCAAGTCGAAGAAAGAATGACTTAGATATAGACATCTCAATTTTACACCTGTAAAATAATAAATAACTATAGAATGAGTATAAAAATACTCAGTGAGTTAATATACATCATTAAGCATCAAACTAAAGAGGTAAATAACATATAAGATGTACAATAAGAATTTAGGTAATATCGATTATGAGAAAAAGATAAAGGTTATCAAATTGCATATCAAAGCTTAGTGATCTGCATACCAAATGCCCTTGGGTGTATGAAACAAATAATAGTGATAACAATGGTAAATAACATTGAGTAAGAAATATCAAGGGTAAGCAATATAAGATAAGGGTGTCATAAGTATTACATGTAGAAATATGTAGAAAAGACAGATAATGGGCCATGAATACGTATAACTCATATCATCTCATATCATGTACATAAGGCTGATTAGGCACTTATGGCTAGGTCAGTTAACCCTTCCTAACTAGGGTTCCATATAAACAATATGTACATTGCCGATAGTATTTACCCGCTACCCCATCAGTGAGGAAGTTTTATCAAATCTATATGTATAATAGGTTATTAGGAGCAATAATAATATCAAGTACTCATGTGAAAATATAAAGGCGCAAGGATCATTCAATGGTTATACACATATGGCTTATTATCAAAAGAATTAATACATATCAATAAACATATCTATGTCTTTCGATATACATATAATTGGTTTCATTTTTGGTACAAAGGTAGATAATCAATCATATTCATTATGTCATTTGAATAAACATTTGGTGTGCATAACTTTTAGGGAATCAAGGTACACATTCAATCAAGTTTTATATCATAAATTAGGTTCTCAAGGTAGGTATTACAAAAAGCATTACAAATTCAATAATAGTCCAGTAGCAATGAATCAATTTAAACTTGGCTCATCAAAGAATAAAGTTCATATGGATTCAATGGATCATGGTATGGTAAAGAATATGCTTAAAGATGTATAGTTAACTCACCTTGCTTATGATTTATACATTTCTAATTTCTTTCTCCTTGTTCCATAGCCTTAATACTTATAGTACTCATCATGTCTGTTCTTCTGCCTTGGCTCGACATATCCAATTAATATCAATTTATATACTAATTTAACATAAAATTACATTAATTATACATGTATTAAAGAAATTTCCAAAAATCCCCAAATTTCTAAATTATGCCTTTATGGAAATCCTCACTGGCAGGTTGTGTTCTGTTTAGCATAACTCTTTCTATACTTATCCAATTGCTTCACTTATTATTCCTAATTAAACTAACATATAAGGTTCTAACATAACCAAAATTCACATTAAACTCATTATTATACAATTTATGGTGTCAATTTAAACTTAGTCTT
>CANXYC010871863.1:0-19736 GCA_948193065.1 Aleurites moluccanus | reverse complement strand
TATTATTATTATTTTTGGTGTTCATGATCTAGTTGCTCCATGGGTATGTATTGGGTAGCTAGGAGATGAACATTGTTTATATCCGATATTGATGGTCTATATTGATTATATATATGATGCATGATATATGATATATACTTGGGATAACCAATTGCATTATGGTGACAGAATAATGGACAGGTTAACAGAATAAATAACAGAATTGCTTAATGGATGGTAGTTGACTAATAAATAAATAATATATTGATGTTGATAGATTGTGTGATGGTACTGGGTTCTACGGGTGCTGGTCGCCATTGGCATCTCCCATACCCTAGGACCGTCGCGGCTCGGGAAACTGGGTCGTGACAATAACTATCTGACTCATGACTTGGAGATGGCAACGGTAGTATTTGCATTGAAGATATGAAGATATTATTTATATGGGGAGAAATGTGATGTATACACAGACCATAAAAGTCTCCAATATATTCTTCAGCAGAAGGATCTAGATTTGTGGCAACAAATATGGGTTGAAGTATTGAAAGATTATGATTGTCAGATTTTGTATCATCCAGGCAAAGTTAATGTGGCAGCTGATGAATTGTGCAGAAAATCGATAGGAAGTTTGGCCCATATTGCTAGTTCACGATGATCGTTGATAAAGGAAATGAAAGAATTATTAGACATAGGAGTTAGATTGGAGATGAGTACCTAGGATCGGAACCAGGCTTTGATAGCCCAATTTGTGATCAAACCACTGTTGATTGAAGAAATTAAGGCAGCTCAAGATCAGGACCCACAAGTGGTAAAGCTAAAAGAAGATGTTTAAGCCGAGAAAGCTCCTAATTTCACGATGGATAGTAGTTTATTAAAATATGGACAACCATTATGTGTACCAGATGTGGACGGGATACAGGAGCAACTTATGAAGGAAATGCATTTCACGCCTTATAATGTTCATCTTAGAGTAGCCAAATATATCATGATTTTAAGGCATATTATTGGTGGTCTAATATGAAGTGAGATGCAGACAAATTTGTATCCACCTGCTTGGCTTGTCAACAGGTAAAATTTGAGCATCAGAAGCCATCATGATTACTTCAAGAAATTGAGTTGCCTGAATGGAAATGGGATCAAGTGACGATGGATTTTATAGTAGGGTTACCGAGAACCCAGCATGGATATAATTCCATATGGGATAATGTAGATCGGTTAATTAAATCTACTCATTTTCTTAAAGTCAAGACAACCTACTTGGTTGCTCAATATGCTTAGTTATATGTTGATAAGATAGTAAGATTATATGAGGTACCATTAGCTATCATATCAGATCAAGGAACTCAGTTCACTTTACGATTTTGGCAGAAATTTTAGGAAGCATTAGGTACTCAACTGCATTTCAATACAACTTTTTATCTACAGACTGACGGGCAGATAGAGCGTACTATTCAGACATTAAAGGATATGTTACGGCTATGTGTTGACTTTGGAGGTAACTGGGATTAGTATTTACCATTAATTGAATTTGTTTACAACAATAGCTATCACTCTTCTATTGACATGGCACCGTACTAGGCATTATATGGTAGAAAATACAGATCACCAATTTGTTAGGTTGAACCGAGAGAGAGATAGTTAGAAGGTCTGGAGCTGATTAAGGAAACAATGGAAAAAGTCCCCATTATTAAAGAAAGAATGAAAACAGCTTTTAGCCGATAAAAGAGTTACATTGATCCGAAAAACAAAGACATTCAATTTGCAGTGGGTGACCATGTATTTCTCAAAATTTCACCAATGAAGGGTGTGATGTGATTTGGCAAAAGAGGAAAGCTATCACCATATTACATCGGGCCATTTGAGATTTTAAATAGAGTTGGTAATGTTTCTTATTGGTTGACACTTTCACCACAACTCAGTCACGTGCATCTAATCTTCCACATTTCTATACTTCGCAAATATGTTCCGTATCAATCGCATGTACTTCAACCACATACCATCAAAGTAGATGAAGACCTAACTTATGAAGAAATGCCAATCAAAATAGTGGATCGATAAGTTAGGTAGCTTTGAAATAAGACGATACCGATGGTTAAAGTTTTATGGAAGAATTGAAGGGTGTATGTGGGAAAGCGAACATGATATGCAGACTAGATATCACCAGCTATTTTATGAGTAAGGTAGAGCATAACACCCGAATTTTTCGATAATTACAAATAGGACCCTATAATTAGTATAGTTGACTTTATAGTCCTTAATTAAATAGTTAGAGGTAAAATAATAATTTAATACCCAAAATGGACATTTAAAGGTAAAATAATAATTTAGTACCTAAAATTTAAATTTTATACCTAATTAAACACATTATTTTACCAAATTAATTATGAGACCTAAAATTTATATGACAAATAAATTATGGAAACTAATAGTACCTAAAATATGTTTTGGGACCAAAGTATAAATATTAAAAGTTTTGGGATCAATTTATAAATAAAGAAAAGTGAGGGGTTAAATTATAAATATCAAAAATTTAAAAATATCCAAATAATTCTAGAGAATTCTGTTTTTGGCCAAATCTCCTTCTTCTTCTTCCAAACTTAAATTAAGCCTCCTATTTCAAGTGGACTACCAATTGGTTGAAAAATCTTTTCAAAATATATATATATATATATATATATATATATATATATATATATATAATAACTTTTATTTGGCTTTTAGTTTAACTTTGATTTTCATGCATCACTACATAGACTCTGTGTTCAACATAACCAGTTACAAAGTTGAATCTTTGGGTAGCAAGTAGTGTTGATACGATAACTCTCTTTGAGTATATTGGGAGATAGCAAAAGTATCCACCCCACAATGAATCTTTAATCATTTTAAAGTGTAACAAGCAGTCGTACTGTTGGACCCACACGAAACTCATTGTTTCATATGTGGTTAAGTATATCACTGCTTTAGTGTGATGCGTACCCAATATCCAAACCACCCAAACCCATTTCATGTAATGAATTTAGATCCAACCCTAGGTCTCATTATCCATAATAATGGGAATCTTTGAACATATGCTCATGAAATAGTTTTCTTCTTCATATACATGCATATATGCATAACCATGAATTCATGATCTGTGGACTAAGAATCAACGAGTTAATGTCAACCCAAAACAAAAAGGGACCTAAAAATTGAGCCCATTAAACCATCTTCAGACTTTCAAGCCTTGAACCTTAAGGCTTTGAGAAGAATGGAATCATTTTCCTCTACCCTTACATTGGTTTTGTTTGGACCACTGTGACTTGATCTAAGTGTATCTTTTTGAAAGTTACAAATGGAAAACCCAACACCTAACATGGATGCTATAGCATCACTCTTGGCCACCCTACTCAAGAAATAAAAAGATAACTTTCATACTGCTTTGGAAGTCCAACAAAGGCACTTTGACCATGCCCTTGATACACAATGGTAGTCCATCCTTGATGAAGTAAAATTAATAATGGTCCAAGGAGCAGACGCCCATCAAGCTGATGCCCTTAGTATGTCTTCCTTCATTCCACCAAATCTCATTATTGATCTGACAAATAATAGAAAAGCTCCTAAAGTTGCAAATCCCCCACCGACTATCAATATGACTGGTCGCACTGCTCCTGCCTCCTCTCCAAATCTTTTTCATGTAGGAGAGAGCTGTAACTTAGCTGAAACCAAAAAGTTAATGGATAAATTTGAAGCTATAGAAAGGCTTAAGAACATTATAAAGCATGAAGATCTGATTGATGTTGATGCCCTTACTCTCTTTCCAAATGCTAGGGTCTCTTCTAAGTTTAAGATGCCTACCATGGATAAGTTTGATGGCACCACCTGCCTTATGACTCACTTTAAGATGTATGTAGGGGCTATGAATCCTTTAGGGGGTGGACAATGAGCTTTTTGTTCAATTGTTCTAGCAGTCACTTACATGTACTGCGATGAAGTGGTTCGTTGATTTGGACACCAACTTCAAGAAAACTTGGGATGATATATGCAACTCCTTTGTAAAGCAGTATCATTATAACATTAAGGTGGACATCACTATAAGGGATCTAAAGACCACCAAGCAACAACAAAAGGAGTTTTTATCCACTTTCCTTACTAGATGGAGGTCTAAAGCGACCCAAATGATGAATAGGCCCACTAAGCAAAAGCATATTGGGATTATTATCAAGAACCTCCTTTCAGGTTATCAAACTTATCTCCAGACTCAATACTTACTAGACTTCAGAGACCTTATTGCCACTGTATCGAAGGTAAAGGATTTAATCCAAAGTGGGCAAGCTAAAGAAAAATCCTCTAGTTCAACCTATAGGAAAAATACCAACTATACTCATAATGCTTCTTCTAATAAAAAAAGCAGAAAAGTTTATGCATCTCTAACCGTCAATCTATAAGACTAGAAAGAAGGACTTTTACTAATGTAGGCATGCCTTTGATCATGTTATACAAAAAAGCCTTGGAGTTGAATCTGGTTAAGCCTTTGGAACCTAGGACACCTCTAAACCCCTTGCTTAGAAGCTAAAATGTAAATGAGTATTGTGAATATCACTAAGGTAAGGGGTATAAAACAAACATGTACAAGACCTTGAGGCATAAAATCTAAGACCTGGTGTGAACACTCATTTTTTACACCTATCGGACTCATGCCAATCCGAACGGCACTCATCGGGACCAAACCCGCTCACCGACGGATTCAGAACGGTCTTAGGACGAAGTCGGACCAGAGATGCCACCCTCTAGGCATAGCATTGCCGCCGCCACCTCTTCTGGGCGGCAACTGCCATGCCCAAAGGGGGCAACATGGCTCTTTGCCACTGCTGCTGCCCTCTTTTAGCTCCTGTGTCGCCAAGACCCCCAGGCGCCGCAGCCGTCCCTTTCGGCCACACCAGCTCCTCTTGCCAGTGGCAACTCCATTCCAAACCTATTTTTTCTGAATCCCACATTGGAAAATGATGGGATTTTACCCTCTAAGCTTCTATTATAAATAGAAAGCCTCCTCCCACCTTTCAAAGACACAGAGAAAATCATATAGTTTGAGTTTTCACAATTTGATTTTACTTTCTTCTCTACTATATATTTATTCTTCCTTATTTCTTTAGGCCCGAAGTCTCTAAAGTTGATTATTCCTTCTTAGATTTCATCTTTTCTCCCTCCAATATTTATTTTTTCTTCTTTCTTTAGCTTTCCTTGAGTTTAAAGAGTTGTTATTAAGGGTGTATGGAGCCCATCTTCTCTAGTTTTCCTTGAGCTAAAGAAGGATGCAATTCGAGATGTAAGGAGCCTCAAAGTCATTTTTCTAAGCAAAGTTACTTTGTCAGTTTGTTTTCTTAAGAGCTAAGAAGGCATCTCGACCCATTTTCTCTGCTTCATCTAATGTAAGGTGGAACTCCGATCCGGAAGAGCACTCTGTCTGCCAACACCCTTAAGAGCTAGGGCAAAGGTATCATCTCCTAACTCATCTTTTTTACTTTGATAGACCATCAAAATAAAGAATCGAAAACATGATAAATTGGGCATAAAATCAACTCTCCTTCGCGAGAAGGAAGAACTGCATGGGTTTTGATTCCTATTCAACGGGATATGCAAGCAAGCTGTATAAAAGCTTCAAATCCAAAAAAGACAAAAACCATCTATTTTCCTTTGATTATTTGCTTAATTTTATTTGTTGAATGTGTGATCAACCTTGAACCCATAAGGGCTAGAGTTGATATCCCCTATTTTGAGATTTTGAGGTATAATAATTTACTTTTATCGCTTTCTTTTGATTGCTTTACTTGATTGCTTACATCTCAATTGTTTATCCATTTATTTACTTTCTCATGCATCTTATATGTCATTCTTTAATTGTTCATGAAAATCATTGTAAATCAAATTTAAAATTAAAACCCAAGTTCAACTGAAAACCTAGTCCCCGAATCCTCTTTGGTTTCAAAGACTAGTGCACTTTTTCTTCCTTTGGGATAAAATTAGAGTCAAAATAGGTTTTTACCTTAAATTTTTCCAATAAAAATAACTTAAGGTGGCAACTTTAAAATCAAAATCATTTTCAAATAAAAGGTGCTAAGGTTGTCTCCTCTATGAGAAATTGCCCCAAATGAGCATTCCAATTCCATTTAAAGCGGACTCGGACGCGGTGCTTGGGCGAGGCCTCACAGCTGGCGACTCCACTGGAGACAAACTTTTTTTAAAAGTTAAAGAGGACTACCAATTGGTTGAAAATATTTTTCAAAAGTGACTTTTTACTTGGTTTTTAGTTTAACTTTGATTTTCATGCATCACTACATTACCAATTATGAAATTCAACATTTGGATAGCGAGTAGCATTGATCCGACAACTCTCTTTGAGTATGTTGAAAGATAGTAAAAGCATCCACCCCACGACAAATCTTCAAATCCTTTTTAAGGTGTAATGAGCAGTCGTACTGTTGGACCCACGTGAAACTCATTGTTTCAAATGTGGTTAGGTATATCACTGCTCTAGTATGATGGGTACCCTTAAACTAAACCACCTAGCCTTTATGTAATGAACATTAGACCTTGGACCTTAGGGCCCATGAACCATAATAATGTTAAATTGTCATCATGAAACCTATTTTCTTCATGCATATATGCATTCATGCATGACCATGCATTTATGGACTAAGAACCAATGAGTCAATGGTCAAACCAAAACCCAAAACTTTGAACCCATTAAACCACCCACAAAACCTTCAAACCTTACTTTTCCACCTTTGTTTAGTTTTTGTTTGGATCACCATGACCTGATTCTAAATGTTTCTTTTGAAAGGTATAAATAGAAAGCACAACACCCGGTATGGAGGCCATAGAGATAATGTTAGCTAACCTACTCAAAAAGTAAGATGATAACTTCCAGGTTGCCCTAAACTATGCCCTTAATACACAATACCAATCCATCCTTAGTGAGGTGAAAACAATGATGGGCCAAGGAATCAGTGCCCCTCAAGCTGATGCCCCTAATGCATCTTTTTCCCTTCCACCCAACCCTGTTATTGATCTAACAAATAACGGGAGAGCTCCTGAAGCTACCATTCCATCACATACTATCAATTTGACAGGTAGCACTATGCCATCCTCCTCCCTGAATCTTTTTTATGAAGAAGACAACTCCAATTCGACAGAAACTAAGAAATCGATGGACAAATTTGAAGCTATGGAAAGGCTTCTAAAAAACATTAAAAGGCATGAGGATCTAATCGATGTAGATTCACTTACTCTATTCCCAAATGCTAGGGTTCCTCCAAAGTTTAAGATGCCTAGCATAGACAAATTTTATGGCACTACCTGCCCCAAAACTCATTTAAAGATGTATATGGGGGTTATGAACCCATTGGGGGAGTGGGGGGGTGGATAATGAGCTCCTTGCTCAATTGTTCTAGCAATCACTCACAGGTGTGGCAACGAGATGGTTTGTCGACTTGGACACTAATTTCAAGAAAATATGGGATGATATTTGCAATGCTTTCATTAAGCAATATCATTATAACATTGAGGTGGACATCACTAGGAGAGATTTGGAGACCACCAAACAATAACAAAGGGAGTCCTTCTCCACTTTCCTCACTAGATGGAGGGCTAAAACAACCCAAATGATGAACAGGCCCACCGAGAAGGAGCAAATTGATATAATCATTAATAATCTCCTCCCAAGTTACCAGACTTACCTCCAAACCCAATATCTGTCAGATTTTAAACCCCTTATTGCCACAACATCAAAGATAAAGGATTTGATCCAGAAAGGGCAAATCAAGGAAGAATCCTCCTATTCAAAGTATAGGAAGAACACCCATTATACCCACAACACTTCCTCCAATTAGAAAAGTGGGGAAGTTGCTGCCATCTCCAATCATCCTCCTATGAGACTCGAAAGGAGGTCTTTTACTGATTTGGGTATGCCATTAGTTATGGTATATAAAAAGGCATTAGAAGCAAATTTGGTGAAGCCTTTAGAGCCTAGGGCACCCACAAATCCTTTGCCCAAAAGCTGGAATATGAATGAATATTATGAATATCATCAGTGTGTAGGGCATAAAACAAAAATGTGCAAGAACCTTAGACATAAGATCCAGGGCTTGGTGGATAATGGTAATATCATTCCACCAAAAGCAAGACCTAACATTACCACCAACCCTCTTCCGAATCATTAAGTTAATGTCAATTTCCTCCACTCTTTCGACACAGAAATGGATATAATCTCTTTGATTAGATCAAATAATGATTTTTGCTGTGTATTGCATCTTAATGACTTTGTGAAAGAAATAGACGTAATAACAAGAAGTGGTAGACTCTATCAACCAAACTCATTGGTACAACAACCTGTCTAGCATGTTCCCCCTCCTATGGAGAAAATAAGCAATGAGCCTGAAGAGGATGCTATCCTTAAATAGTTAAAGAAAACCCAAGCCAACATCTCCTTTTGGAGTCTCATCCAGTCATCCTTCCCGCATCGCCAAGCTCTTTGTAAGGCATTGAATCAGTGCCAAACCCCAATTGACATTTCTCCTGAAATCTTGGTAGCCTCACTCACTAGCTCAACCATGGTTGCTTCCATCTCTTTCACTGATCATGATTTGCCAAAGGAAGGAAAAAATCACAATCAGGCTCTGTATATAACTATGATGACCCAAGGGAAAATAGTTCCCATGGTTTTGGTTGATAATGGGTGGACTCTGAATGTGTGCCCATTGAAAGTTGGGAGTTGCTTAGGCCTTGGGGCTACAGATTTCACCCCCTCCAATCAGATTGTGAGGGCATATGATAATACAAAGAGAGAGGTCCAGGGTATGGCTACTCTTGATTTGACAATTGGGCCTATAATCGCTCCTATCCCTTTCTAAGTGATTGATGTGCCTGCTTGCTTTAACCTCCTCCTTGGAAGAACCTGGCTTCATAAGGCAAGGGCTGTTCCATCCTCCTTGCATCAAAAGCTCAAGATGCCTCATGGAATTACTGTAGTCACCATCAAGGGTGATACGCACGGAAAAAGTGAGGTTCCCAGCTCTACTCCTATTTTAGGAATTCAACCTGAGCTAAATACTGTCCCTTTGTCTGGTTTCTCCTTTGACACTATACAATTCATTGAATAAGAAGGAGGTCTGGGGAGGAATCAGTAAGGGATAACCTCTTTCAAGGAATATCTAGTAGCCAACTCGCCTTTTGGACTTGGTTACAAGCCTACCACGGAGGATTTGGAGAAGGTTGAGATGTGAGCCAAAAAGAAAGCCGAGGCTAAAAGGAGAGGAGAGGTTTTTGATTGGTAGATGCACCCTTATTTCATAACCTTGAATGGGTATTTTGTAAAAGAAGGGGAAGATTTTCCTTTCTGTGTCTTTGTTGAACTATGGTATTACCCTGTAACTAAGAAGCTAATCCCAGGTTTTGAAATTTTCTTTGATGTCAAGCTCAATTTGGAGGATTGCGAGCCCATCTACTTTCTAGAGCAAGATTGGGAGGAAAACATGGAGGCTACTCTCTTTGAGCAAGTCCTTATGATTGAAAGTGAAGTAGAAATTGACCCTGCCAAGCTCATCCATCTCACCTTGGTTGCACCAGACAACTAGCACATTGAGAAGCTTCCCAACCTTGATGAAACACTTTCCTTCCCAGCCGAGTCTGAGTCAGAATTCGAGTCTAAAGCAGAGTCAAAGTTGGAGTCTGTTGAGTCAATTTTTCTTTTTCTTCTGTAGAGTTAGAAAAGGATCTCCCTGGCCCTTCTTTCAATTTTAATATAATATGCAAGGACAAAACTTTTGGTAGTAATAAAAGTCTCTTGTTTTCCTCTTATCTCTCTAAGTTTTCCTTCCCTTTCGATGAATACAATTTAAATGAAACATCAAAAGAAAAAGAAATAAATGAAATAAAAGAACAGAATAAAGAATCAATTAATCTTGGCATAGACGATAAACTGAAAGTCATATTCATTGCATCATCATTTTATGATAAAGCTTCTTTATTCAAAATAGTTCAAGAATTTTTAGACTGTTTCGCTTGGGAACCAAAAGACATGACGGGTATCGATCTAAGCATAGTGGTCCATAAGATTCTAACCTATAAGGATGTGAAACCTGTAAAATAGAAGCTACGAAGGATGAAGACAGAATGGTCTCTCAAAATCAAAGAAGCAGTTGCTAAGTTATTGAGGAATGGTTTCATTAAACCTGTCACTTACCCTTCATGGCTAGCCAACATAGTGCCTGTGCCCAAAAAGGATGGGAAAGAAAAGATGTGTGTCGATTACAGGGATTTGAACAAAGCCTGTCCAAAAGATGATTTTCCTTTACCTCATATAGATTTATTGGTAGACCGCATAGCCAAATCTGGGGTAGTCTCTTTGACTGATTTATATGCAGGTTATAATCAGATACAAATCTATCCACCTGAGAAGGAAAAGACAACTTTTGTGATAGAATGGGGCACCTAATGCTACAAGGTCATGCCTTTTGGGTTGAAAATGCTGGGGCAACATATCAAAGAATGGCCATAACCATCTTTCATGACATGATTCACAAGGATGTGGAAGTATATGTTGATGACATGGTGATAAAATCTAAAACGACAGAAGGACACATAGATGCATTAAGGCGTTTCTTTCTTAGGTTCAGACGGTACAACTTGAAACTGAATCCAGCTAAGTGTGTTTTTAGTGTGTCCTTAGGTTTGTTCTTGGGCCATATGGTGAGCAAGAAGGGGATAAAAGTAGACCCAGCCAAATCAAGAGCCATTTTAGGGATGCCAACTCGAAAGACTGAAAAAGAGATCAGGGGATTCTTAGGATGTTTGCAGTACATTAGTAGGTTCATCTCTTAGTTGGTTAATGTTTGTGAACCCATCTTTAAATTGTTGAAGAAGGGGGCTTCCAAAGAGTGGAATGATGAATGCCAGCAATCTTTTGAAAGAATCAAGCAATACTTGCTAAACCCTCCTGTGCTACAACCACCAAGGCCTGGTAAACCCTTGCTGTTATACCTCTCTGTAACCAAAGAGGCCATGGAGGCGATGCTCGCTAAAAATGATGTAGATTCGCACAAAGAAAATGCCATCTATTATTTGAGTAAGCGTATGCTTGCTTATGAACTAAAGTACAATCAAATCGAGTAGCTGTGCCTTACTTTGGTTTGGGTATGCCATAAGCTACAACATTACTTGGGTTCATTACCACACATGTTCTTACTGACAAGAGCCCCTTGAAATTCCTTATGGAGAGGCCAGTTCTTGATAGCAAAATGGTCAGATGGTTGGCAATTCTAACAACTTTTGATCATAAGTATGTTCCAAGAAAAGCTATCAAAATAAGTGTGATAGCTGACCAATTAACTGGTGCCTTAATAGATGATGAACCATTTGAACCTGAATTCCCGACGAAGACATCATGGAATTAAAACCTGAAGTTTAGAAGTTATACTTCGATAGAGCAGCTAACAGTAAGGGTTATGGCATGGGGATAGTACTTGCCACACCAAATGGGTATCATTTACCCATGCCCATTAAATTATCCTTTGAAGTAACAAACAACGAGGTAGAATATGAAGCTTGCATATGTGGGTTAGAGGTTGCCACCAACATGAGGATTGATTACCTAGAGGTCTATAGGGACTCTAATTTGATTGTGTCATAAGCTTTGGGTAAATGGAAGATAAAAGAAGAGCGTTTAGTTCTTTACTATCAACGCGTGACTGATCTAGTAGAAAATTTTCATGAATTATCTTTCCACTATCTACCTCGAGCCAAGAATCAGTTTGTCGATGCTTTGGCAATGCTACCTCCAGATAGACATGATAGGTAATGAGATTGTACGTCCCGTGGTCATTAAAGTGTGAAGGCAACCAGGTTATGTTACGACATGCATACAGATTCAATTAGCTGATGGTAAGCCATGGTATTGGGACATATTCAATTTCCTGAAAAATGACTAGTATCTAGAAGGGTCATCCAAATCATATCGGAGGACCCTGAGACATTTGGCTAGTAATTTCATACCAAATGGTGATGTGTTGTATAGAAGAGCTTGGGATAATATCCACCTCAAGTGTGTAACAGAGGAGGAAGCTCAACAGATCATGGAATGGGTACATGGCAGTAAAGAAGGTCCGCATATGAATGGTTTTGCATTGGCCAGGAAAATAAAAAAATTGGGATTTTTTGGCTTTCAATGAATGATGATTGTGCAAAGTTTGTTCGGAAATGCCACAAGTGCCAGATATTTGTGAAGCTTCAAAAGCGACCTCCTATTCTGTTGCACCTGACTGCAACACCCTAGCCTTTTGCTACATAGGGTATTGATGTCACAGGGCGCATCAGTCCTAAATCCTCAAATGGTCATTAGTACATTCTAGTGGCGATAGATTACTTCACGAAGTGGGTAGAAGCAGCCTCTTATCAAGTGTTGAATTCTAAAAAGGTAACACAATTTATCTAAACTAGCAACATTTGTCGGTTTGGATTGCCTTTTGAAATCATCACTGATAATGGGTCTCATCTTCAAAAGGAAGTAATAAATATGCTTAAAAAGGAAAAGATTCAGCATCATTGGTCTTCTCCTTATCGACCTCAAACCAATTGTTCAATTAAAGCGGTAAATAAAATAATCAAAACCATTCTGCAAAAGATGATCACCAATCATAGAAATTGGCATGAACACCTTCCATTTGCATTATGGGGGTATCAGACCTCCATTTGAACACCAACGGGGGCAACTCTGTATTCTTTAGTGTATGGGATGGAAACGATCATTCCGATTAAAGTATAGATCTGCTCTACAAAGGTCATACAAGAGAATCAGCTTAGTGAGGCAAAATGGATCAAGGGATATCATGACTAGTTGAATGCTATTGATGAAAAGAGGATGGATGCACTTTACCAAATTCAAGGGTATCAGCAAGGGCTAGCCCGACATTTCAATAAAAAGGTAACTGACAGAGGACTGGAGGAAGGCAACTTAGTGCTTAAGGAAATTTGAGAGGAAAGTTCAGGCCAAACTGGGCCGGTCCATATGTGCTCAAGAAGATCTTGTCCGGTGGAGGTGTCATACTCATGGATTGAGATGGGAATGAATTTTCAAACCCTTGTAATCTTGACCAATTAAAAAGATATTTTGTGTGATTCTTGTTTCATGATGCATTGTATGAACAAAATTACGAGGACCTGATTCTCCCAAAAGAAAAATTGATTGATGAGTAAAAAAGTGCAAATGGAGATACATAGGCAACCCATTTTTGGATACGGTCCAAAGCATAATAAAATTTTCATTTTCTTTGCCTAGATTAATTGGTTCATGCTCGCTAAGTTGATAACCTGAATAAGGCAGCTTAGGAAAAAATGAGAGCAGCTCGGCGAGTTGAAAACCCAAAAGGGCGGCTCTGGCAAAAATTAGAGTAATAAAAAAAGAGAGAAAATAACAAAAAAATAAATGCCTTATTTTAAATTGGAATTCATCAATTATTTTTCAGTCCTTTTTCATCAAAGTATTATGTCCTATCTCATCTGTCAGAGTCAAAATAACAAAAATTCCATCTCATTTTATTCAATTTTGACAAATTCAAATGAATGAAGTTCACAAAAGTTCCAAAAGATGGAATACAAATAAAAAAAAAAGGTCCTAGTCTAAGCTCGTCTTCTCCTAGGATGAACATCCTCTAAGTCGTCAGAGTCCCCATCTTCAATCATGATTGTATCTGGTTCAACCTTCACCTCCACCTCTTCTTTGATCGCAGCAGCTTCTTCTGGTTTTGTCATCATGTCTGTCTCAATCTCCCCAGTCTCAGTATCAGCCTCCAATTCTGTAATTAAGGCAACTCGTTTGATCTTCTCAATAGGCCAAACCTCTGTGATGAACCAGGAGTCATAATCTTCCAGCTTACCTGACAATCCAGTAAGACGTACAAAGCACATCGACCGCTTCTAGCCATTCATTATGGCATGGGATACATGACTGATAATTAGAGATGTGGGAAAAACAACTCCGTCTGGTGGAGTGCCCTGTGGCTGACCCATCTGCCTCAAGATACTGGTTCCTTAGTAGAATGTGGTCATGGAAATCCCCAGCAAATACACCATCTTGTATCCGTAACTCATTGTAATGAATGAGTCAATCCCATACCAGGAGCAATACCAGAGCAACTCCTTAGAATCCAGCTCCAAACTCCAAACAGTCTACTCCTTTTCTGAGTCAAAGCAAATCAGAATTCTCCACATGCGGTACTGTGCAGTCGAATATGGCATTCTATCTGGGGGATCCACCACTTGTAGGTGATCCTTGAGCCAAACCTGAAAAGGAGCAAAAGGGGTAAAAAAAAGGGGAATCCAAGAAAAGAGAGAATGGAAGTACAAGATGTTTTTACCTGTAAAATGACAGGGTTAACAGACCAAGGCTCTTCGACTCTATAATTTCCATCTAGGCTCTGTAGAGTTTCTGTTAAAATCAGGCCAGCAATGGTGCAACCTCGCTCCATCTGAGCAATTAACTCCACTACTTGAATGTCTCCCCAACCAGGTGAATTAAAGAAGAGGCATCTGGTGGTCAAAAACAGAACCAAAGCGGTCATTCTATATTTTTCTCTCACCTTGTCCCCCGAGTCTTCTAGATATTGGAACTCAATTATAACTGCAGCTAGGTTGATCTGGCCTTCCACGACCATAGAACTAGCTAGCTTGTGCCTTAACCCCAAAGGCCTTTTGAAAGAATGAAAATATCCAACCCTATGTTCAGGGATAGCTAGAGTAGCATTTGGGTTACTTCCGAGGATGGCACTGAATTCCTCAAAAGTAGGACACATTTCCTCCATACCTGCACCAAATTGGTACACATGGTCAATAGGGTCCCAAAACCTGAAACAAGCTATCAGAAAATCCCAGTCAGCTTTTACACCCCTCAGAGTCAGAACAGAGTTAACTCCATATTTGCCCAGATTGATCTTTTTGACCTTGTTCAGGTTCTTGGTCCATAAAAACATGTGGTGACTATAGTAGGGCTCCATGGAATTTTTGAGTAAAATAAGAGAGAAAAGTCAGAAAGAAAATACTGGGAAAACACTAAGAGATGCTAAGAAGAGTCAGAGTGACTTTTAAAGAAGAAATGGAGGCCTTTTTATAGGGAAATGAGCCAAAACAGGCTGGGCCGTGCAACACCACCACCTAGGGCTGGTGACTCTACCATAGGCCTAGGGCAGCATCACCACTTCATGGTGGCAGCGCCGCCAAGCCCTCTAAAGCACTACGGCAGCAGCCACCATACACCCAGGGCGGCACCGCCATTCACCTAGGGTGGCACTGCCCCTTCAGACCGGCAGCAGTGAATATGCCTGGTGGGATTTTTTCCAGATTTTTTAATTTTTTCAAAATTTTATGGATCTGGGGCATTCTAGGAAATTTCCAAAATATATCAGGCATTTTAATGCATTTAATTTCATTTTTTTGACTAAAAATTATATAACATCGCATTTTAGTCTGAATCCATGACATGGGGCGGTCTAATAAAATATTAAAACATCATTCATACATAACATCATCACTCATACATAGCACCATGATAGCATCCATACATCATAGTTCAGAAACAAGAAAAAATAGAGTAGGAAAAGCTAAAAAAGAAGCTCAGTCTCTCAGATGACATTTACGGGGGTCCTCCGGTGGATGAGGTGGATCAGTCCTGAAATCAAGCTGAGTTAGCATACCCGTCAAAGCTAGCTCTATTCTACGCCCCACACGATAGTTGTAAGGAGCCCACTCTATAGCAAGCTGTATAAAAAAAGAGTAAGATATCAGATGCTTAGCTAAAGGATCATTTCCGAAAGCAAAGCTCAGAGGTATCGCGAGCTAAATGATCATTTTTGAATTAGAGAAAGAGCATCAACATACCTCAGGGTTATCAGGGAAGTCTGGTGTATGAGGATGGACCACATCCGAAAGATGGAATGTCTGCATCTCGCTATGAGCATTGATATAAAAGATATCTTCAGGGAACAAGTAGTTGGGGCCCAAGGCGACCCGACCAGGATCATTTCGTGTCCCAGGAGTAATGTTGGGATTAGCTGAAGAAGGTTCTCTTGATGCACCCACACTATGGACTTGACCTGGTCTGGCAGAAGAGGGACCAACAATGTCAGATGCATGCTCTAGTCGTCTACATGGATCACCAACAGGACCCATCAGATGGGTGAGACAGAATATCACATAGTTATCCCTGGGTGTCATGTATAGATGAATGGGAAGCCCAGTGTAGGCCTCATCAGGAGCACAAATATCCATGTTCCATTTCATGTCAACTGGTAGGTGTGCCGGAACTACCCACTTACCAATAGTCTGGACTCAAACTCTCTCCCCCAGGTAGTATAGCTTGTAATATGGTGAGCGAAACAACAATCGGGAACAAGCCATTATAGTACTTGAGTCAAGTTCTACTAGCATCAGCGGCATTCAATCGATATAAGGTTTCATCACAACCTGCACAAAGATTTGTTGTAAGCAAAGCCATAAAATATAGGTGATATAAAGTCAGTAAAATACTTGGAAGGCATCAAGGTTGCCAAAGAATACTCGAATAGTCCTGAATTCACATACACCGGGGCTGGACCAATATTCCTTGTTCCACCGGACATCGGCTAGAAAAACATCTAGCCTAGGGCTGCTAAGAGCGGGGGCAAGTGTCTGAAAGTACTCATAGGCCCATACCTGGTTCAAGCATGTTAGACAAAAAGTTAGAAAGACTAAGTAAAGTTTAGAAAGGGTACAGAGAGTACCTCCAAGTTCAAACCAATAGGTACAGAGAGTACCTCTCAGTTCAAACCAATAGGTACAGAGAGGACCTCCCAGTTCAAACCAACAGGTACAGAGAGTACCTCCTAATTCAAGTTAAACAAAGATGCATAAAGCATACCTCCTAGATGAAATAAGTCCCTCCATAAGAATTAAAAGCTCCTCGTGATAGATCACACATCTCCCGATACATGGTGCTCAGGATAGCGCCAACCCAATCATATTCACCCAACGCAGTCATATCTATCAACCTTGGCAGAATGTTCAAGTTGACAGTATCACGACGGGTATGACCAAATGTGCATCCAGCTAGAATCAACACCATCAGTCTAGCAACAACCTCGGTATCAAATATCATGTTAGTAAATGGCTCCATCTCTTTCAACCGAGCCTAAAGCCAAGTGTGAGGCACTGATATGCGATCCCAAGGAGGATCCTGACCTATAAACCGGATCATATCTTCAGGAGTGAAGGTAACCCTCCAGTCAGAGCAGAGATCCAAATGACGGGTTCCAAAATGTATACCAGTCATCATCGATAGATCTAACGGGGTAACCGTCAACTCCTCCTATGGAAAATGAAAGGTATTGGTGGTGTCCCACCATTGCTCAGCCAGTGCCTTGATCAAGGCCACATTGCTCTCGGGGTTGGTTTTGACCTTTAGGAAGGATACAAAACCAGTAGGCTCTAACATAGGTTTTACCGGAGTTTCGTCAGATAAAGCATCAGCTAGATAGGCTAAATTTGACTTAGCCCCTCTATTCCTAAGTATGGTGTTCTAAAAAAAAATCATCATCATTCATCACCATTAAAAAAAAAAAAAAAATAGTAATAAAAAATATATATATAAATACCTCTATTCTACCGTCCCAAGAAATATGTTGTTCCGATTCCTACAGCAGGTTTTCCGGATCAGGATTATCCTGTAGGGCCTCGTAGCTATGATGTCCCCGATTGCTACTTCTAGAAGCTGAAGCCATCAAGAGAAAGAGGAGAGCTTTAAAGAGAAAAGCTAGAGAGAGAGAGAGAGAGAGAGAGAGAGAGAGAGAGAGAGAGAGAGAGAGAGAGAGAGAGAGAGGAATGTGAAAATGGATGTGTAGGGAATTGGAGAACCTCACCCCTATTTATAGATTTTGAGAATCTTAGAAATGACCATCATATCCCTAATTTGGCCAAAAATAAGGAAACTTGTATTTCTGGAGTAATTCAAGTCAGAATCAGATGCTGTCAATTTTATTGAATCCGTAAGATTTTTCTTTATCTATAGAGCTATCATTTGTCTAAATTAGACCTGGGAAGCTTCTGTAATTCAGAAAATGAAAGAAACAGAAAAAATACAAGAAAAATGAAAAATCATTCGGAGCTTGACAGATTACACTCATATACCTCCAGACCCTGCAAGATGCAATCATAATGCATTCTTTTGTTCCAAACAGACAGGAACAACCCAGTTCACCTATATCATGTCTGTCATTCAAAATGGATAGCCGTGATGGGGGCAGTTGTGAACACTCATTTTTTATACCCCTCGGACTCGTGCCAACCCGAACGGCACTCACCGAGACCAAACCCACTCACGGACAGACTCAGAACGGCCTCAGGACGAAGTCAGACCAGAGTTGCCTCCCTCTAGGCATAGCATTGCCGCTAGAGAGGGGCGGCGGGTGGTGGTGCCACCACCCTCTCTGGGTGGTAACTACCATGCCTAAGGGTGACATCATAGCTTTTTGCCACTGTTGCTGCCCTCCTTCAGCTCCTGTGCTGCCAAGACCCCCTGGCGGCGGTGGCGCCCCCTCCGGCTGCACCAGCTCCTCTTGCCAGCGGCAGCTCCATTCCAAACCTATTTTTTCTGAATCCCACATTGGGAAACGATGGGATTTTACCCTCCAAGCTTCTATTATAAATAGAAAGCCTCCTCCCACCTTCCAAAGACACAGAGAAAATCATCTAGTTTGAGTTTTCACTATTTGATTTTACTTTCTTCTCTCCCATATATTTATTCTTCCTTATTTCTTTAGGACCCGAAGTCTCTGAAGTTGATTATTCCTTCTTAGATTTCATCTTTTCTCCCTCTAATATTTATTTTTTCTTCTTTCTTTAGCTCTCTTTGAGTTTAAAGAGTTGCTATTAAGGGTGTGTGGAGCCCATCTTGTCTAGTTCTCCTTGAGCTAAAGAAGGACGCAATCCGAGGCATGTGGAGCCTCAAAGTCATTTTTCTAAGCAAAGTTACTATGGCAGTTTGTTTTCTTAAGAGCTAAGAAGGCATCTCGACCCATTTCCTCTGCTTCATCCAATCCAAGGTGGAACTTCGATCCAGAAGAGCACTTCATCCGCCAACACCCCTAAGAGTATAACACCTCAGCTTAGCTTGAATCTAATCTTTATAGAGATCTTTGGGGAGAGATTTTTGATTTCTTTATATTGTGTTGTTAATATGTATTTATGCATGTTATTTGAATTAATTTTAGGCATAGAAATGGTTTAGAGGCTGCTAGGACTTAATCGGTAAATTTTGAGTTTTTGGTGAACTGGGGCAAAATAGTCATTTTTCGTCCGTCAGAATTTTATGGATTTAATATCATATTTAAAGAGAGAAAATAATTTAAAGACTTGAAAATGGCCTTATTTTATTTATTTGAGCAGCAGTTTAAGAAATAATTCCGGACGAAAAATTATTATCGGCACGTTACGCGATTTCGGTGTTTCGGTTGCACTAGGGGCATTTTGGTCATTTCCTTTATAATATGGAATTATCAAGAGTGTGCAACCTTATGGTATTAGTTTAGGCTTGATTAAATCCGACCGTTAGATCAAATGAATTTAAATTGGATGGTTAGATGAGTAGGTTGCAAAGTTGCTAACCTAAGCTCAATATATGGGATTATTGCCTTTGGTTTGTGATTTGGTGTATCAAAAGTATGTGTAACCTATCTAAGTTGACTTTGGATTAGCCAATAGGA
>CANXYC010871862.1:0-23711 GCA_948193065.1 Aleurites moluccanus | reverse complement strand
ATTTGGAGATCCAGAGGGATCTGTTATTGGTTGAGTTTGATATAGAAGTGTTTTATTTATATGTTTTTATCCAGGGCATGCTCCTTAAATAGAGGAGATGCTGCCCGTTTTTATTTATCTTGCTTAAGCTATTTTAAGCCTAATTGTGTATGCATGTCATATAGTTTATTTTAATGGGTTCTTCGTGGTATTGGTAGCAATAGCATCACCCATACCCTAGGACCGTCATGGCTCCTAAGTTGGGCTGTGACACTATTATCCTGCCAAAATCAAGCCCACAACCCATCCTCTAAAAGGCCATAGTTTGATAACCAAATGTAATTCATTGACTAGAGATAGCTAAATTAAGCCATGCTTTTGGCAAGCTTTGTATCCTTTAGCTTATTGGAAGTAATTTGTCTCCGTACTCAACCACCAATAACCATATTGCTCTAATAGTTGTCTCATAAGCTCACCAGAATGACGAGCCCTAGTTAAGCCATCATGTACCTCAGTTATTGCTAACATTGCCTCATTCAGGTCGAGGCATAATAATAACTCACCCCCTAGATGTTTTTTTTTGTGTAACTCTCTATTATCCTGCCAAAATCTTAGAGCACTAAGTTTAACCCTGTGATTTTTCCCCATGGAAGGTTGCTTCAAATACTCAATTAAC
The DNA here is from genome assembly GCA_948193065.1 of Aleurites moluccanus. Lineage (NCBI taxonomy): Eukaryota > Viridiplantae > Streptophyta > Magnoliopsida > Malpighiales > Euphorbiaceae > Aleurites > Aleurites moluccanus. The sequence goes on along the minus strand of CANXYC010871862.1, from coordinate 23,056 downwards.
TCAATCCTCCAATCATTGCCTAAGTCAACACCTAATGCTTTTCAACTTGCTCTTTAAGTTGATTTATAACCTTGATACACAAAATAGAAATTAGCTTATATTCCAATGGTACCTCATCGAACTAGGATAAATAGCCCAATGCACCCTATGCAAGTTGATTTACTTCCTCATTTTAGGCCCTTAATGCATACTTTAAGAAAATGCTCAAAACTGCCAAGCATATGAATGGCTTTATTACAATAATTTTGAAGCCTTGGTGATTCACAATTGAACTCTTCAAATAGTTGCTTTAACACCGATAAGGAATCTCGTTTAACATTTATCGAGCATACCTTAAGTTCTGTAAGAATCTCAATAGCAATTAACAAAGCCTTATACTCAGTTTAGCTATTTGCACATGGGAAAGCAAGCACAAATCTCAATTTAGTAATAATGCCCTAAGAGAAGTTAATACTATTCCTACTCTAGCTGTATTTGTAGTTTGAGAACCATAAAACCACATTTTCCAAGAATTATATAACACAAAATTAATCTCTTTTGCAATAGGTTTGTCCTTGGTTGGATGATGGACTAAAAAATCAACCAAAACTTGTCTCTTAATGGCCTCTTGAGGCATATAAGTTAATGCAAACTCGGACAACACGAGAGCCCATTTGCCTAGTTTATTCCTCAAGAAAAGCTGGGACAATATGTATTTAATTATAATGGTACGACTAATAACTAAGACAACTATAGGAAATATGTAATACCTTATCTTAATACAATAGAAATATAAAGCTAAACACAACTTGTCAGCTGATGTGTATTTTTCTTTAGTTGAGTTAAGACTCCTACTCAAATAGTAAATAGCTTGTTCATAATCATCATGTTCTTGAGCCAACATACTACAAATGGAATCCTTGGAAGTCAAGATATAAAAAATCAATGATTGGTTAGGCCTTGGAGGAGTTATAACAAGAAGCTCAATCAACATTCTTTAGATCGAATAACATCATAATCCAATCATATGCTTCAATCTACCTAGGGCATCTAAAAGCTATCTTGTTCACACCTTCCTCAACTATCTAATTTTATTATACCCTGAATGTCCATTTATGAAACTAAGAATTTGATTACAAGCTGTCACATCAATCATCATGATTGAGATCGATAAGGGATATTCATCCTTCAAGGTGCTAAGTTAAGGTTTCTAAAATCCATGCATATCTTTAACTTGCCATTATTTTTTTTATCATAGGGATGATGTTAGACAACCAATCAATATTATATTATAAACCTCACATCCAATAGCCTTTTAATTTCTTCGCAAACTAGCTCTTTAACTCTTTTTGACATTCTCCTCATGGGCTATTTGAACGGCCTAAAATCTAGCTTAATTTGCAACTGATGCTCTACTATATCTCAATCAAGGTCTAGCATCTCATTATAATTCCATGCGAAGCAATCCTTGAATTCTCTTAACAAGGCAAAAGCTTAGTTTCAAAATTGACATTTAATTTGGCACTAATAATTAAAGGTCGAGCCATTTTTTTAGTGCCTATGTTAATTTTTTTCAAAGGATATTGTACTTTTATAGGTTCATCTTGAAGCTCAAGAGATGCCACCCTCAAATATTTCAATTGTAACTAGGCCGAATGATCTTTTTCTTCATCTTTATAATGTATTCGACTATAACTCTATTAAGCTCCCGTATAAGAGCCAAAATCTTATTCCAGCATTCTCTATGCAATTAATTTCTTCCTGAACTAGCTCTTCAACTCTTTTTAACATTCTCCTCATAGGCTATTTAAACTAAGGCTGGCAATATCAAACACGATATGAATCCAATACGAAATTAATGAATTTATGCTAGTAGTTGTCATGTTAATGTCAATTTTGTGTCGACCTAACTGTGACACAAAAATAATCATGTCATATTTGTATTAATCTATAACTTGAAAATGACACGTCTAACTCATTAATATTTGTATATAATATTGCGCTAATACATTTAACTGAATGTATTTATGATTTATAAAATATTTAAATATAAATATTTCATTTAATCTTCTTTATAAAATTTATATCCAATTATATTTTATATAATAATATGAATTATTAGGAACTAATATAATAAATTTGATAATTTTAAATATTAAATTAAAATATTAATTAATATAAAATTTTAAAGGTGTTATTTATATCATGTCATGTTACCTATTAATTAAGTGGATCATTTTCATGTTTAAATTTTTGACACAATAAATTAATTGTGTCGTGTTTATGTTGACCCTTATTTTATCATGAATATACATTAACATGAATCAAACACGACCACTAATATGAATTGTCACCCTAATTGAACAGTCTAAAATCTGGCTTAATAGTCAATCGATGCTCTACTAAATCTCAGTCAAGGTCTAGCATCTCATCATAATTCCAAGCGAAGCAATTCTTGAATTCTCTCAACAAGGCAATTAACTTATTTTCAATTGACATATAATTTGGCAATAATAAACAAAGCCCGATCCATTTCTTCAGTGCTTCCATTAATTTCTTTCAAAGGATTTTGTACTTATTGAGATTCATCTTGAAGCTTAGGAGATGCCACCCTCAGATCTTTCAACTATAACTAGGCCGAAGGATCCTTTTCTTCATCTTCATAAATGCATTCGACCACAACTCTTTAAGCTCTCGGATAAGAGCCAAAATCTTATTCCAACATTTTCTATACAATTAGGACTGAACCATTACTTGTTTCCAGAATATGATGCCTGACTATCAACCGAACAGAGGAAGGCTAAAATAACTCCTCAGCCAAAATTCTTAACTAGTCAAAATAAGTCAACTTAGACTGCTTCATAATGCACTTACCGTTCTTTGAGATGAACTTGATCACCTTTGTTTGAGGTTCATAAAACATGACATTTACCACGTGGACTTCTTCTCGAAAAAGGATCCAGATCAGTATGAATAATCTCAACATACCCTTTTCGGAACAAGATCAAGTTTTGGTGTATAGAGGATGAATTGCATCCATTAAAATGTATTCAATCTCGACCAGGAACATTATTATAATTACTCTTAACATCTACATCCTGCCAACTTTCATTTGTATTAGGAAAAATCCTTTTACCATCTTTTCTCCCTCAATAAAATCAGTCATGGAGATGACAACCTTCTTAATATCTTATTTGTTAAGATCAATATTTTTTAGCATACGTGATGGTAAGATGTTCACCCTGCGCAAATTATCAACAAGCACTGTATTAACCATTACCCCATTAATTTCAATCTTGATGTATAGAGGCCGAAAATTACTAGTCAGGCTATTTGGTGGTTCTTCAATAAGCACAAATTGTTGAACCTCTACTTCATCATCATCTGCTAGTTCGACTTCCAAAACATTTCCATCCAATGTGGATTGATGTCAAGGATTAGGCAAAACATCATTGGGCAAATAAAAAGCATATTAATATTTGACCCCGAGCTATCTACAACCTTCTTTTCGCCCTTTTCTTGCCTCGACCTTGCTTTTGGTTTAGGCACCTAGACCTTCTCTCACTGTGAACTAGAACTTGAATCCTCCAAATTATAGGACTTTGGTTTGTCCATAGGCTGACAAAGCTTTGCTCTAAGTGTAACCCTCTTAGCCTCATCTTTTTGAAACTGAACATCTGCTTCAATAGCTTTCTACTTGTCTCAAATTTGGACCCTTTTTGTAGTTCTTACAACCTTCACAGCTTGTTCAGCCTGCCTTTGCCTCTACAGTCTTTTTTTTATGTCTTTATGATGATCAACTATTCAAAATCTTAGGGTCGAGCTTATCAAAGATATTCCTTTTGGGAGAATGAATTTCCCACCAATATGTTGAGGTCTTGGTTTAAAAATACTTGGTTCTCTTGGTCAAGCTATCTTTTGATCAATCTAGCTTGGCCTACTTGACTGCCCTTTGTTTTTAAGCAGTTGTCAATGTAGGTTATGGTCCTACTAGCCTCTTTTCATATTTATGTTCAACTAGAGGTTACTTTGACTTTGCATAAGCATATGCTTCCATTCCCTTTTATGTACTTGTTTGGAATCTTGAGGCTTTGTGGGGAAGTCCCTACTCTTTTCAAGATCTTTTCGATTTGGTACCACCTGAAACTCAGAATTTCAAGATGGATAGACCAAATAAGTATTAGCATTCCCAAGTTCAGATTGAGTAATCTTTCGATTTCACCCAACCGAACTTTTTATGGTTTAGCCTCTCCCATAGGCTTCTTCCCTTTTGCTTCTGATTGCAAGTCCACTTTCTCTTTTGGTTGAACTATAAGGTTCGATTGCAAGTCTCCTGCCCCCAATTTTTTGATACCTATAGTATTAATATCATTCATCTTGATTGTTGCCTTAGGGATTAGGTTAGTGTCCACCAATGGTGCCTTCCCCTTGCTTGGGAAAAATAGTTTTCTTCTTAATTAGCCTTCTAGATGATGTTTTGAAAGGCTATACAATTACTTGTATGATGCCTAAATGAACTGTACCATTTGCAATAATAGCACTTTGCCCACTCTTCCACTGGTGGAATTATATGCTTGGCCGACAAAGTAATCTAATTATCCTTGAGTAGATATTCAAAAATTTCATTAGCCTTATTCAAGTCGAAGTAATATTCCCTAGCAATTTTTTTTGAATTGTGCTCAGTTGCCTTCTTCTTGAATGAGGATGGTTTGCTTAAAGCCGAATACTTATAAGGAGCTCCATTTTTTAGTTTGGCTAGGCAAATCTCTTCATCGAAATCAGAAACTTCATCTTGATCAATCACTGAAATCTCTAATCGATCTTAGTAATAAGTTCCCATAGATGAAGTTTTTCTTTGATCTTTCTCTTTAAGTAACCTCTCATACCCATTAACTCGATCTAAGATATCATGGAAATTCCTAAATCTATGAACTTCAAAGTGCTCCCTTATAGTGATGTTCATGCCATTGATATCAATGTTTACCAACTCGACTTTTGAAATGTTTGCACTATAGTATGCTTTTAGCTCGTGGAATTGAGTCACAAACTTCTCAGCTAACTTATCTAGCATTTAAGTTGTCCTTGCCAAGTAGGCCAATGTAGTTGTAGCAGAAGTTTTATAAAACTCGATGTGAAATTATTCCTCCATCTAAGCTCAAGTTGTAACTGAGTCTAGCTTGAGATTTGTATACTAAGTAAAGGTCGACCTGTTGAGGGAATCACCTAATAGCATAAGTTTAAGGAAATTTTCGACTTAAATTTCTTCACACTGTTTAGTGAACCTGGATATGTATTCAACGGTGTTCAAGTTATCCTCCCCGAAAAATAGAATAAACTCGAGGATTTTGTATTTATGTAAGTCTCAATAAAATCTTATAAAAATCAAATATATATTATATTTTTGTTATTTTTTCAGTTATTCCATATATAATAAATTTACTCTATATATTTTTATTATTTAAAATTATCAAATGATAATATTTAAATTTAATAATAATAATAATAATAATAATAATAATAATAATAATTATTATTATTATTATTATTATTATTATTATTATTATTATTATTATTATTATTATTATTAAGTCATGTTAAAATACTTACTAAAAAATACAAGTTAAAGAAAAAAAAATCGAATTCAGAGTAAAATGCGGGCTTACAACTAGTGTATGTAATAATTCGTTTGGTGGTGCTACTAATCTTTATTAGTATCAATTTTTAGTTTTTAACTGCATGTAGATCATGATGTTAAAAAAGTTTATTTATTGTAGTGTGAACAACCCAATTACAAACTCTTTTTAACAAAGGAAAACTTACAAAAGATGTTAATTAACAAGTCAAGGATCATTTCAAATTTACTCTTATTTTGCCTAGGCAAATTATTCAATGCACCCTCACTCATATAACACTTTTTATAAATTTAGACGAGTCACATTTTTATGAATACAATAGGGTATATTATTTTTTAGTGTACTCGGTGCAACTAATAATTTCTTATTGCATGAGCTTTACCACTCATTGAATCAATAATCACTTTGAAGTCGCCTTCTAAACTGACCTTTATCAATATTGTTGATGAGCACATTTGACAACATCCCTTTGGGGAATCAATCATTCACATTCAAATTAAGTGAAGTAGGGCATGCATGCCTAGAGCTTTTTGCTAGGAAGAGTTTTTTTTTTTTTTTTAAGTATTGGAAAAGGAGAATCGATCATGTGTTTATTTTCTAATAAAATATACACTTATCAGTAGATTATACATCAATGTATTGCTAAAAAGAGTTAATAGTGTAGTCTCTTAACTTTATTAATAATATTCAATTTTTAAGGTTAGCATTTAAGTAATTTTTGAAAATACATATTATCAGTGTTATTTTAGGGATATAATATTTAGATTACTGAAAATCGTTATTCAAGAATATGAATATCTAGATTTCAGTGAACTATCAATTCCAAATGATAGGTAAATAATTTCTGAAGCAAAAATAAGTGTTTATTGATATTTGTAATAACCTTAAACTTTTGTTTACAAGCCTTTTTATAGGCAGATTATAGGCATAACTGTAATTGCAAAAAAGGAATGAGTAAGAAAATACTAGTAAATTAAGGTGAAAGTACAAACTGAACTACCATCATGATGTTAGAAGAAAATTACAAAATATATTTAACAAAAGAAAACTTACAAAAGATGTTAATTAAGAAGTTACACTCGTCTTCAAGGATCATTTCAAATTAACTCTTATCTTGCCTGAATAAATTATTCAATGTATCTTCACTCACATAGCACTTTTTATAAATTCAGATCAGCTTCATATTTTTTAAATTCTGCGTTAAAGAAATTATTTGATATAATGAGAATATATTTTTTCTAGTAAATTTATATAAATATATCTCTATTTTAATAATATTTTATGTAAATACGAAAATATAATCTCGTCCTATCTAATAACTTCTCAATATAAAATATATTATTTTTTTATTACACTTGGTACAACCAATAATTTTTTTTATTGCATAAGCTTTTCCATTCATTGAATCAATAATCACTTTGAAGTCCTGTTATAAAATGACCTTTATCAATGTTGCTGATGAGCACGTTTAACAACATCCCTGAGTGTTGGGGATTCAATCATTCAAGTTAAGAGAAGTAGGACATGCATAACTATCGCTTTTTGCAGAGATGAGGTAATAGTACAATAAATGATTGATTCAGTTAAGAAAGTAAATTTGCTCTTTTGAGGTTAACATTTAAATAATTTCTGAAAAAACATGCCAAAGTATGAAATACTGATATTTTTAAAATTGGACTAATTAAAAAATTGATAAAAGTAGAAGGTCAGAGATTCGATCGGAATTAAACTAGTTAAACCGAGAAAAATCAGTATATATATATATATATATATAATTTGACATTTTATATATATATATATGATGAAAATAAATATAATTTGATATTTTTTATTTTTTATTAAAAATTTAAAAATTTAAAAAAATTTAAAATTTTTTAAAAAAAAAGTAAAAAAAAAAGTTTAAAAAAAAATTATGTTACGCTCGAATCAAAAAAACCAGCTCGGTTCAACTGGTTCACCGGTTAATTGGCCGGTTCATAAATTTTTTAACCGATTTTTTAAGACTTTTTTGAAACTGACCGGACTGATTCTTGGTTCGGTTTTCAAATTTTTTATTCGACCTGCCGGTCTGGTCTTGTTTTAACAACAATGTGAAATACATTTTTAAATCTTTCTAAAGAAGAGACTTTTATTTCAATAAATGTACGAACAACCAATTAAAAAAATGCTCATGACTAAAACATACCTAAAAAAAGTTAGTTTATGTTGCAAGCATTATATTATGGATTTTGTAATAATAACAATATATTATGAATATTGAAAAAATAATAATATAATTTTGAAAAGAATAATATAATAATATTACCATACACATAAAATTTGTTCGATTGGAAAAAAATTTGAAAGAATTATTTAATTCTTATAAAAAAATAAAATTTAAAGAATTTTATTTTAATTTCTAAAATTACAAATATTGTATTTTTTATGCAATAATTCAAATAATAATATTTATTATAATATTGCAAAACTATATTTAATAACTATTAAAATTTGGAGAGCCCAATTTCACATTGAAGCTCATATACCATGTTAATAATTGATATAAATTTGTAAGTACCAACTCTTAAAGTTAATTATAGTAGATGAGAAGTTCATTTTTATATTAACTTTTTTTTTTATTAATCAATGTAAAATTTTTCGTACATACTATACTCCTATCAGTATTTTTTAAAATTGCAATAATATATACTCTTGTACTAATTACTGCCTCTCTTTTTTTTTTGTCCCTCTTCTCTTCATTTTATCCTATTTTATTTTGTCCCCCTCTTTCTTCATTATCGTTTTTGTTTGACGACAATTACACAAAAATAGTGCAGTATCTATTTTATCTTGGGTTATTTGTTATTATTTTGAATAAAATTTTAATGTTAGATCTAGTTTTCTTTATTTATATTTATATTAATTTTGTTTGTATATTTTTTATTTGTGAAAGTTGAAATTATCTTTTTTATAGAGATTTATTTGTTTCTCCAATATGGAGAAGAGTTTTCGTCTGATTTTTAATGATCGGACTTATCAAACGACTTAATTTTAATTTTGAATATAGAGTGTTTTTCGCCGATGTGCCAATTACAGCTGCTGAGCTGAATATTATTACTCTGATAACTTGATCAGTAAAATTTAGAGGTAAAACTAATTTTATATTTATTTTAATTGTAATTTTTTTAATTACTCTTTTCGAGATATATTTTTCTTCTTCATAAATAATTTTTTTTTTTTATTTTTATAAAAAAACATTGAAGAGAAAAAACTTAACATTAGTAAAATTTGAACACTAACATCTGCAATATTAAAACAACTACTTATGCTTGCAACATTTTATATGGCTGCGGGGTTCTAATTTACTCACTTTACCTATCTAGTTCTAGTTTAATCTTAAAAGAATTAAGCACATGTGAAACATTTTCTATTGTACAATTTTGAAAAAAAAAATAAAAAATAAATAAAGCACAAAAAAACTGTAGGTAAACTCAGTTTAATACATTAGCTATGGAGTAATATGGTTTATTAGTTTGATAATAAGACTTGTTTGTAGTGAGTTATCTTTATCATGTCACTTGTAATTTGATTTAATTTAATAAGAAAAAAAATCTAAATAAATAAATACTTTATCTGTCTACAAATAATTATACATTTTTATTTTTATACTAAAATTAAAGCATTTATTTTTTTTACTATTTTATTTTTATTATAAACATTAATTATTCTATAAAAATGTATATAGTAATTGATTATAAGTATATTTTTTTAAAAAAAAATTCTTAACTACTCGTAATGTAATTATCTTTATATACATCAAACCAATTATTGATTAGTATTTTAAAATTTTATTATGAATACACCTATTATTTTATAAAGTATAAAGACATCATTTGGTGTATACATAAGGTGTAGAAAAGTGGCAACAACGTAATTAAATTCTATAAATTATGGCTAGTAGTTGACACTTGAATTTGTGCTACATCAACTTCCTAAGCTGGTTTGAAGAATAAAAGAAAAATGGTCAGAGAATTTGCATCCTGGAGCTTCCTCCTTCAACTTCTGCTTGCAATGGTAATCTAGAAATTGATACTATCTTAATCTTTTTTTTTTTAATTTAAATTTCTTTGCTCAAATAATATCTATCAGTTTAAATTTAACAATTTTTTTTCAAAGCTTATTAATTATTTATCAGATTTCTTTGTACAGTGTGTTTTTGGAAATGGAGTCTGCAGAGAGATGACTGAAAAGAACTTAGACTCCTTTTTAACACTACCCACCAATGCCAAGAATGCTAATAATGACAAGCAACAAGAAAATGGTGTTCTTGTTCATTATAAGCACTCTTCTTCTTCTTCTTCGTTTGTTGTGTTCTTTACCTTGAATGATATAAAGAAAGGTAAAAAGTTGAGTATAAATCTTCCACCTGTAGACCTTTCAAGTTATCCACCACTGTTATCTAGAGAAGAAGCTGAATCAATTCCATTCTCATATAAACAGCTTCCATATCTTCTTAAATTCTTCTCCTACTCGCCAGACTCTCCTCAAGGCAAAGCAATAGAAGACGCACTCGGAACATGCGAGTCAAAGACAATCAAAGGAGAGATCAAGTTCTGTGCTACCTCTTTCGAATCAATGCTCGATTTTGTTCATAAGATGTTTGGATCAGAGGAATCCAAAATTAGGGCTATAACCTCTACTCACCTCACAAAATCAAAAACTCATGTACAGAATTATACAATCCTTCAAGAACCTAAAGAAATATCAGCTCCCAAGTTTATAGGGTGTCATCTTGTTTCTTACCCATATGCACTCTTTCATTGCCATAGCCAAGATGACACTAAGTTATTTAGAATTTCACTAGGTGGAGATAATGGAGACAGAATAGAAGCCATTTCAGTTTGCCATTTGGATACTTCTGAATGGGATTCTAATCATCAAGCATTCAGGGAAATTGGAACTAAGCCTGGCCAATCAGAAATTTGCCATTTCTTCCCTGCAGATCATATGGTGTGGGTTCCGGTTGGCTTAGTTGAATCAGAAATAATAAAGGATATGTATTACATTAATAACTTCTGATCATGCTATATATTCTGTATTTTCATGGTAAATTAAATAAATGCAACTCCATAGTTGCTTAGTTAATTCAGCACGGATAGTGGGGGCTTGATTGACAGGAGACATGAATTCAGCTGTTTTGAGATGTTGTTTTGTTGTTTGAAAGATTATATCACTAGAATATGTGAAATTTGTTGGAATATAAAATTAAATCTCACATTGCTGTATTACAAATATAAATACTAAATTACAAATATAAATACTAAAATATAAATAAACAGAGAACCTAATTATATTGACTTAATTCAAATTTTTATAATTAAAGTGATCTAACAAAAAAATATTATAAAAATAACCTATAGTCTCCAAATTATCCAAACTGTCCCTTATTACCAAATAAAACTAATAAATTTATTTATGATATCAAAGCGAGTTTCTATCCTGATCTATCAAATTATAAAAGGAAAATTACACATATATATGGGTTTTTTATTTTTTTTTCATTTTTACGATTCTTTTTTTTTTTTCCTTTTTACTATTTTTTGATATATGTCGTATTTTTTAAAAAATATTTTTAAGTATAGTATTTTTGAAAAAAATATTTTTGCAATAATAAAAATGAAATTTTTTCTTATTTTTTTAATATTTTCGTAAAAATGTCAATTATTAAATTATTTGTGGGTTGACCAGGCCAATTATCACTTGAAATAGAAATATTAAAATATCAAATCAAATCTTGAATGATAGATTACAAAAATAAATATCAAAATATGAATAACTAGATAACTTAATCGTAAGGTGATTCAACAAAAAATATTATAAAATAACTCATACTCTCTCTAAATTACTCAAACTATCCCTCATTACCAAATAAAACTAATAAATTTCTTCAAAATTTCAATTAAAAACAAATTTTAATGATTTCTTATTGGTATTTTCAACATATTTCTTATTTCAAGAGCAGCTCAAACAACAATATCAATCAGGCTCTTAAAGTTAAAGAGTTAATTATTTAGATCAAGGTTAAGAAGCACAAATACCATAAAATTAAGTCTATGAAAGCAAAAAGGCATATTTTGCTTAGTCTCCTATATATAGTTTATGTTTTATCTACTGATCTAGTTAATAATCTGGGTTTTAAGAAGCCTTCAAGCTCCTTTTCTTTTGGAAAGAAGTGAGTTGTTTTCTCTATTTTGTGCACCTTTAATTAGAATTTTCTAATTTTTAAAGGTGCTTGTGAGGGTTTTTGTAACACCCAGTTAAAACCTAGAACCTAAATCACAAAGGGCTACCTTGAAAATTTTGACTTGACTTGACTTGACTTGATTGTTGTGATTTACTATATGTTTATGCTTGAATTTGATATGTATGCATGTGTTATGATGTATTTGTATGATTAGAGGAGGAAAAAAGTCTGTTAGGAAGCAATCGAGTAAAATTAGGTTTTTAGTGAATTAGGAGCAAAATGGTCATTTCACACCTTTTGAGTTTTAGTGGAAATAAACATTATATTTAATAGTAAAAGAAAATATTAGGACATGAAAATAGAGGTGTAATAGTCATATGAATTAATGTTGGAAGATTAAAACCGATAGAAAATAATTACGGGAAAAGTTAATTGAAAATGGATCAAATTTGAACTAGGAGTAGTATAGTCTTTTCCTAAGGTATATGGACTTATTTAGTGCATGCAAGTGTATGGTGACCATTTTAAATTAACTTAAATCAAACCATTGAATGGAAAGATCAAGAATTTAATGGTTAGTAAACTAGGTTGCATAATTTTTACTATAGGATCAATATATGGGATTATGAACTTGATATATATTCACCTCTTCATCAACCTTAGCCATTTTCATACAAACTTTTCTCTCTCTTCCTAGCAAAGTTTTGGTCACTTTTGATCTTCTTGATAACAAATTATTTTCTTTCATTTCTTGATCCAAACTAGTTAATTCAATCATCCTAAACTCAATTCTAACCTTAGAATCAAAGAAAAATCAAGAAAAGTTGATAAATCAAAGCTTGGAAAATTTCAAAAAACTATTGAAGAAGTAAGTATTCTTAGCATTCTTTTGATTCAATTTTAATCTTTAGATGTTCCTTGATATTAATTTGTAGCAAATATGTGTTTAGGTTGAAAGAAAATCAAAAACTTGGAAGAAACCCTAATTTGGAAGATGTAAGATTCAAATATGTTAATTTGATGGAGTTTTGGTTCAAATGTGACGTATTTGGTATGTTTGTGATGAATTAGTAGCTATTTAATGAAAATAAGTTCATTTGGTTGATTTTTTAGATAGGTCGAATGGTATGGTCTTTAAAGAAGAATTGGTACTTTGGTGTTTAATAGGTTGGAATGCTTTGAATGTTATACATTTGATGTGTATTTATGGTGTTTATGTCACGAACCAACTTGAGAGCCGCGACGGTCCTAGGGTACGGGTATTGCCTAGGCTACCAGTACCACGAAGAACCCAATTATCTATACGAAATGGAAAACCATACATGATTAAGCTCAATTATGGCTTAACAATTTTATAATAATTTGGGCAGCATTTCCTCTATATAAGGACTCACCTTTTATGCAATTAAACCACTTTAGCCCCCAATGCACTGATAGTAGCCCTAGTCGGCCTGCCGTCCGATACTCCGAGCTGGAGTTATCGACGGTTTACCTATTTCTACATATAACACTCCGGTAAGACTTTATAACATCACAAAACACATTATTCACATAAAAACACATCAAGCATACACTGTATGCTCTATAAACCTCACTTTGCACAAATTACACTATTTCCATACCTTTATGCATAAACATCTATCTATCATCACATTTAACTCACATTTCACATATTCATCACTTATATATCATAGTAAGAACTCATATACACTTAACATAGCATTCTATATCAAACATATACCATATTCAAGTTTAGCTTCCTAGTACTTAAATCAAATATCCTTTACATATCTAAACCTATATATTTCCATCATTTTCATCACTTAACCATAATCAAACACTTCCTTCCTAAACACATTAGCCTAACACAGTAAACTAGCAAAGTCAAATGGTTCGGCCAAAATGGAATTGATTCCATTCATCTATTTTTCAATGCCATTCAATCATACAATATTAATATACATCAAATACATATCATTCAATCATTTAAACCTATTAAACATCAAACACAAATCATAACACAAGCACCTCAAGTTTCGGCCCAATTGATTCTTCATCCAAATCAATTTCTTTTCATCATTTAACCATCAATTCATTACATACACATCAAATATACACCATTCTATCATTTAAACCTATAAAACATCAAAGTATAAAACCATTGTTCAAGCTTATATGGTTCGGCCTAGATGAACTTCCATCCAAATGGATTTGTTTCAATCATTTAACCACTAACTCATGCTAAACACATCAAATAAACATCATTTAAACAAAACAATTCATCGAAACAACACTTTTATTCAAAGTTCTTCCTATTAGGGTTTCCATCCAACTTTTTGAATTTCATCCATCTAAAACATAATTTGAACACTAATAAACATCAAAGAACATCTTAAGAACATATTTGAATCACAAGAATCACAAAATCAATCACTTACCAAAAGTTCTTCAAAAACTTCAAAGCTTTGATTCTTTGATTTTTCTTGTTTTTCCTTTGAATCTATGGATATATTTGTGTTTATAATGATGGAATTAACATGTTTCCATCAAAAAATGAAAGAAAACAACAAGGTATGATGAAGATCAATAGTGGCCGAAATGAAGAATGGAGGAAAGAGAAAGTTGGCTGAAATTTTTGGCTAAGGAAGATGATGAATGGTGAAGAGGTGGGAAAAATCAACTTTAAATATCAAAGGCATAATCCTATATTTTGAGTTTATGATAGAAATGGTGAAACCTAGACATCCAACCATTCATTTCTTCATCTTTTCATCCAATGGTTTGATTTAAGCAAGCCTAACATGATACCATAGGATTGCATACACTATAGAAGTCCATAATGCATAGGAAAAGACTAAACTACTCCTAGTTCAATTGAAATCCCATACCAAGCAGCTTGCCCGAGATTATTTTCAACCAGGTTTAATTCTCCAACAATAATTCAAATAAACTTAATAATATCATTTTCATGTCCTAAAATTCTTTTCTACCTTCAAATATAATGTTAATTTCCATAAAACTCGAAGGGGTGTGAAATGACCATTTTGCCCTCAGTTCATCAAAAACTCAAATTTATCTGATTTCTTCCTAACAGCCTTTAAACAACTTTAACTCATATAATATATCATAAAACATGCACATATGCTCAATTCATGCATAAGAAAACAATATCACACAACTTTGAATTCAAGAAAAAATTTCCCTTAGATTACCCTTTATGGTTTAGGTTCTAGGTTATAGGTGAGGTGTTACAGTTTCAATGATTGGTGTTGAAAAATAAAATGATGGAGGGAATTCCATCAAGGCCGAACCATATCTAGGTTATAGGTTTAATGGGTTAGGTTGAAGCAAATGGGAAAGAAGGGTTTGAATATGGATAAATGGTGTATGAAATGCAAATGTATAAGGTTAGATATGAAAATGATGTTTGATATAAGTTACTTGGAAAGAATACTTGTAATTAAGTGTATGTATGACATGAAATGTTGAACTAGGTGTGCATAAGTTCTTAACTTGGTATAATAGTGATGAATATATGAAATGTAAATGAAATGTGATGATAGAAATGTGTTTGATACATAAAGGAATGAAAAAGTGTTAATTATGTAATGTGAGGTATATGATGTATGTTTGATGTATTTTGATGTGAATAATGTATTTTGTAATGTTTACAAGTCTTACCGGGGTATTATATATGAAAATAGGTGAACCTTCGGGTACTCCAGCTAGGAGTGTCGAGCGGCGGGCCAACTAGGGCCTACAGGTTGTGTACCGGGGGTTAAAGTGGACTTTTTGGATCTAACGTGAGTTTATATATATAATCATGTATGATTTGCATCATATATCATATAATATGTCATTTGTAATAATAAACTAACACTTGATATCCGAAAGTACCTACATTGTATTTTTACCCCTAAATAAGCCTACCGAAATGACCTAAATTTTCCTAAATTTTGAATGGCTATAAAATGAAACCTAAAAAGCCAATTAAACCCCCCACTTGGCCCAATCCTCTAGTTTTTCCCTAAGCTTTAAAATGATACTTTATCGTCCACTTAAATTCATTAATAGCATAGTTAACCATAAACCACTCAAAAATTCCAAAACGGACCCATAACGGTGAGTGCCAATTACGGCAGCGCAATTGGGCCCGCCGGCCATTTTTACCACTTGACCTAAACTCATTCTATTATTCATTATGGATATATATTGGAATGTTCCACCCCTATATGAGTTGAATTTATGCTATTTTTATTGTTCTGTTGAGACACGCCCATATGGTATTATAACAGGGTTACCTCGATGGTGTAGCGGGTAATTTTATCGACCGTGTGCACACTGGTATTCATTGGACCCTTGCTAGAGAGGGTGTTATATTCTCTAGCCGTAAGGATTGATCTTCCTTACGTACATTGGATTATGCACGATTGTACTATTACAGTGCGATTGCACTTTTCATTGGACCCAATCCTGTTATATCATATGAGAGTTGACTTATATATTGGATATTCCTATGGAAACTTGTTTCACCTCATATTTGCCATCTTATATTATTTATACAGGCCATTTGTGAGCAATCATGGTATTATGAACATTTACTATAGTTTTATATATATAGATTCACTGAGTATTTTTATACTCACCCCCCGTAGTTGTCATTATTTTTCAGGGTCGCAGTGAGACTCGAATTTCCATTGGCACTATCTATCCTCGCCTTGGAATTTTGCTACTTGTATCATGTAATATTCGAATCTTAATCAGTATATGTAAATACTTGTACACTTTCATGGTACTGTATCCTAAATAGAGACATATATGTGTGTGCTTGTTTTACATATAAATTATACTATGGATGTGTATGGTTTGATACATAAGATGAGTTGATATTGGAGGTTGAGTTGGATTTTGATAATGAAATTATATTGGGAGTGTTATTTGTTTTTTCTACAGCGGGATATAGTCACATATTAGAGGAAATGCTGTCAAAATTTCAGTAGAAATATTAAGCTATATTTGAGCTGAATATATGAATTGCTTGTCATATCATATTGTTAGTTGGGTTCTTCGTGGTACTAGTAGCTTAGGCTATACCCGTACCCTAGGACCGTCGTAGCTCCCAGGTTGAGTCATGACAAAGGTGGTATCAAAACTAAAAGTTTATTATAACCTATAATGTTTGCATATTAGTAGCAATAGAAGTACCATGGAATATAGGATTCTCTTATATCGTCAAAATAACAGTCTTCTTCATTATTTGAAATTCTGCGTACCTATGCTATAAACATTCTTTTACATGCTGGATTGTTTTGTTTTGATTTGTAACAGTGTGCTACGATGTCAGAAAGTGCGAATAGGCACGTTAGACCTATTGAGGAAAGTGAGTTTTATGGATCTAGTGAGGAGGCAGAGGTTGCTTCTAATACATTTGTTCCTATATAAAGGACTCATTCTGAACTACCCCGGTCATGGAGACGTACTGAGTCTGATTAGGTGGGTGATGCACCTTGGAGACAGGAGATACAGGAGATGAGATAGGAGATTTTACAGACTATTCGGACTCAGTTGGCAGCACAGCCTGCAGTAGTACAACAGCCACCTCCACCTCTAATATAGCCAGTGGTACAACCCGAGATGCCACCATCACCCTAGAGAGAACCAACAGTATTACAAGGAGTCAGGGCACGTAGAGTTATCCCAGAGGATAGTGTAACTATTGGGGAGTTCATGAGACTGTGACTACTTACTTTTGCAGGAGAGTATGGTACTGACCCCAGTGATTTTATTGAGAGGGTTGATAGGGTGGTTCGAAAGCTACCTTGTTCTGATATCAGGATCATAGAGTTGGTGGGATTATTAGTGGAGGTAGATGCTGCTACTTGGTTTATAGAGTATATCGATGATAATATTCACAGTGATGCTCATATGACTTAGGAAGAGTTTAAACAGAGGATGATGGATGAGTTTTTGACAGAGGGCTTACGAGAAAGCAACATTGTGAAATTTGAACAGCTGCGATAGGGGAGTCTATCTATTTCAGAATATGCTAGAGAGTTTAGGAAGTTGAGTAAAATGCTAGGAAGATTGCTACTACATAAGAAGATTTGTTTACGTGGTTCAAGAGAGGGTTACATGCATCTCTGCATAACATCCTATTAGCTATGGAGTTTACTTCCCTCAGTCATGCCATTGATAAAGCAACCCAGATGGAGGCTAAATATAAGAAGGAAAGATCTGATCGAGAGCAAATGAAGAAAGGAAGAGGAGGAGAGTATCGTAGACCTGGAGAGGGGACATCCCAAACTTTTGCACTTAGACCTTCTCTCAGGCTAGTGTAGTCTTTACCACCCCCCCCAGTCAGAGATAGGATTTTGGTAGAGGTACTAGTATGAGGCCTCCTATTCCCAGTTACTTCCGGGGACCTAGTAGACCAGTTCAGATGATGACAACAGTGCCTATATGTGCTTCTTACTGGAGGAGACATTCAAGGGAATGTCATATCAGGTCAGGGGCATGCCTCAGATATGGATAGTTTGGGCATTTTTATAGAGATTGCTCTTTGCCCAGAGTTTCACAGCCTTTAGGGGCAGGATCATCCCAGCCATCAGTACAGATGGGTACAGGGAGTACAGGTAGAGGTAGACCAGCAGGACAATCAGTTGCTGGTAGGGGCCAGGGGCGTGTTTTTGCAGTTACCCAGCAGCAGGCCCAGGAATCTCATAATACGGTCATAGGTATGATTTATGTGCATAATATAGTGGCTTATGTGTTTTTTAAGTCGGGTGCAACCCATTCTTTTGTGTCGCCTATTTTGCCATGAAATTGGGGTTGGATAGGAAACCTTTGCATGTTCCCTTAGAAATAGCCACACATATAGGAGATAAGATCATTGTAGGGTACAAGTATGATATTTGTGATATAAAAGTTTGTGATAGATCTTTGCTTGCGGAATTAGTTGAGTTACCTGTATTGGAATTTGATGTTATCCTTGGTATGGAATGGTTGACTATTCATAAGGCTTCAATTGATTGTGCAATGAAAAGGATAAAGTTTCGACCAGATGGGCAGAAAAAGTTTATTTTTCAGGAGGAGACTAACGGACACATATTAGGGTTAGTATCTATAGTACAAGCAGGAAGGTTGATGAAAAAGGGATGTATTGCTTATTTAGCATTGGTGGTTAACATTACAAGGGTATCTAAAAAAGTAGAGCAGATTCCAGTGGTGAAAGGGTTTTCAGATATATTTCCAAATGATCTTCCAGGATTACCACCAGAGAGGGAGATTGAGTTTGAGATTGAGGTATATCATGGTACTGATCCTATATCCATTCCACCATATCGGATGGCACCACCAGAGTTGAAGGAGTTGAAAAAGCAGTTATAAGAATTGTGCGACAAAAGCTTTATTCGGCCTAGTAGTTCACCTTGGGGAGCGCCAGTGTTGTTTGTGCAGAAGAAGGATGGGTCACTGCGGATGTGTATTGATTACCGGCAATTGAACAAGGTGATAGTAAAGAATAAGTATCATTTGCCTAGGATTGATGATTTGTTTGATCAATTACAAGAGCTGTTTCTTTTCCAAGATAGATTTGAGGTCAGGGTACCATGAATTGCGGATTAAAGGTGAGCACATTTCAAAAACAACTTTCAGAACTCGATATGGGCATTATGAGTTTTTAGTACTACCATTTGGGTTGACAAATGCTCCAGCAACGTTTATGGACATGATGAATCGGGTGTTCAGGCCATTTCTGGATAAGTTTATAATTGTCTTCATTGATGATATCTTGGTGTACTCCAGAAATAGAGAGGAACATAAGGAGCATCTTAGAGTTACATTGCAGATATTGCGGGATCATCAGTTGTATGCAAAGTTCTCAAAATGTGAGTTTTGGTTGATGGAGGTAGTATTTTTGGGGCATGTTGTTAGCAAAGATGGTATAAAGGTAGATCCACAGAAAGTTGAAGCAGTTGCTAATTAGCCACGTCCCACTACAGTCACTGAGATACGGAGTTTTCTTAGTATGGCAGGGTATTACCGCAGGTTTGTTAAAGACTTTTCCAGGATAGCTGCACCAATGACAAAGTTAACTTGGAAACAGGTAAAGTTTCAGTGGAGTGAGGAGTGTGAAAAAAGTTTCCAGACTCTTAAGATCTGTTTAATTACTGCACCAGTGTTAACTCTTCCTTCTGAGGCAGGAAGTTTTGTTGTATATTGTGATGCTTCGAGGATCGATTTGGGTAGTGTTTTGATGCAGGACAGGAAGGTAATTGCTTATGCTTTCCGCCAGTTGAAGAAATATAAGGTGAATTACCCCACACATGATTTGGAAATAGCAGCAGTAATCTTTGCTCTGAA
Organism: Aleurites moluccanus; assembly: GCA_948193065.1. NCBI lineage: Eukaryota > Viridiplantae > Streptophyta > Magnoliopsida > Malpighiales > Euphorbiaceae > Aleurites > Aleurites moluccanus. Next base: position 2,860 of record CANXYC010871862.1, on the reverse strand, counting down.
AATATGGAGACATTATTTGTATGGGGTGAAATGTGAAATTTGTATTGATCATAAGAGTCTACAATACATCTTACAGCAAAAAGAATTGAATTTGAGGCAAAGGAGATGGGTCGAGTTACTAAAGGATTATGACTGCCAAATTTTGTATCATCCTGGAAAAGTAAATATGGTAGCAGATGCTCTTAGTAGGAAGTCAATAGGAAGTTTATCACAAGAAAGACCAATGGTACGAGAATTATGGGAGTTAATGGCTAAGGGTTTAACTTTGGATTTAGAATCACAGGGGCAGGAGACAGTGTTGATAGCACTGTTCCAGGTGAAATCATTGCTTATGGATGAGATAAAGAGTTCCCAGAAGGAAGATCCACAGTATATTAAGATCAGAAACTTGGTTCGAGATGGTAAAGCTCATAATTTTTCTGTTGAGGGAGATGTGTTAAAATGTAAAGGGCGATTATGTGTTCCAGATGTTAAGAGGGTCAAAGAATAGATTATGAAAGAGATTCATTACTCTCCTATACAGTTCATCTAGGGGAAACAAAGATGTATCATGACTTAAAGGAATATTATTGGTGGCCAAACATGAAAGGTGATGTAGCAAGGTTTGTCTCCAAGTGCTTAGCCTGTCAACATGTGAAATTTGAGCATCAGAAACCTTCAGGTTTGCTTCAAGAGATCCAGCTGCCAGAGTGGAAATGGGAACAAGTAACGATGGATTTTGTGGTGGGATTGCTAACATCACATAAGGGATATGATTCAGTATGGGTGATTGTGGATAGGTTGACTAAGTCAACTCATTTTTTAGAGGTAAAGACAACTTATACAACTGTACAGCATGCACAATTTTATGTGGACAAGATTGTACGGTTACATGGTGTTCCATCAGTGATTATATCTGATAGAGGTACTAAGTTCACCTCCAGGTTTTGGTAGAAGTTCCAGGAGGCATTGGGTACTACATTATATTTCAGCACAGCATTTCATCCTCAGATAGATGGACAGTCATAAAGAACTATTCAGACATTAGAGGACATGTTAAGGTTGTGTGTGTTGGATTTAAAAGGCAGTTGGGATCTCTTCCTACCACTGATAGAGTTTGCCTACAATAATAGCTACCATTCTACCATTGGGATGGCACCATATGAGGCTTTGTATGGCAGGAAATACAGATCACCTATATGTTGGGTGGAACCAGGTGAAAAGCAGTTAGAGGGGCTAGATCTGATCAGAGAAACAATGGAGAAGTTTCCTATTATACAGGAAAGGATAAAGACTGCTTTCAGCAGGCAGAAGAGTTAGGCGGATCCAAAAAGAAAAGACGTACAGTTTGCAGTGGGTGATCATGTATTTCTGGAGATCTCTCCCATGAAAGGAGTATTGAGGTTTGGAAAGAAAGGCAAGTTGTCACCAAGATATATTGGACACTTTGGGATTTTGGATCGGGTTGGTAACGTATCATACAGACTAGCACTCCTACCTAATATGGGTCACGTGCATCCGGTGTTTCACATTTCTATTCTACAAAAATATTTTACAGATCCATCCCATGTTCTTCAACCCCAAGATATTGAGATTGATGAGGCATTGTCATTTGAAGAAGTACCAGTAAAGATTGTAGATCATCATATTAGACAATTTCGGAATAAGAGCATTCTAATGGTTAAAATACTGTGGCGCAGCAGAAGTGTAGAAGAGTGTACTTGGGAGAGTGACGCTGAGATGAGACACAAGTACCCACATCTATTTTATGTGTCAGGTTTTTATTCTACCCTATAACCTACATCTATTTTATGTGTCAGGTTTTTATTCTACCCTATAACCTTAAAGTAAATTCAAAGATGAATTTATTTGTAGGGGGTAGAATGTAACACCCAGTCAAAACCTAGAACCTGAACCACAAAGGGCTACCTTGGGAATTTTGACTTGACTTGATTGTTATGATTTACTATATGTTTATGCTTGAATTTGACATGTATGCATGTGTTATGATGTGTTTGTATGATTAGAGGAGGATAAAAGTCTGTTAGGAAGCAATCGGGTAAAATTAAGTTTTTGGTGAACTAGGGGCAAAATGGTCATTTCACACCTTTTGAGTTTTAGTGGAAATGAACATTATATTTGATGGTAAAAGAAAATATTAGGACATGAAAATAGAGGTGTAATAGCCATATGAATTAATGTTGGAAGATTAAAGCCGGTAGAAAATAATTATGAGAAAAGTTAATTGAAAAGGGATCAAATTTGAACTAGGAGTACTATAGTCTTTTCCTTGGGTATATGGACTTATTTGGTGCATGCAAATATATGGTGACCATTTTAAATTAACCTAAATCAAACCATTGAATGGAAAGATCAAGAATTGAATGGTTAGTAAGTTAGGTTGCATAATTTTTACTATAGGATCAATATATGGGATTATGAACTTGATATATATTCACCTCTTCATCAATCTTAGCCATTTTCATACAAACTTTTCTCTCTCTTCCTAGCTAAGTTTTGGCCACTTTTGATCTTCTTGATACCAAATTATTTTCTTTCATTTCTTGATCCAAACTAGTCAATTCAATCATCCTAAACTCAATTTTAACCTTAGAATCAAAGAAAAATCAAGAAAAATTGATAAATCAAAGCTTGAAAAATTTCAAAGAACTATTGAAGAACTAAGTGTTCTTAGAATTCTTTTGATTCAATTTCAATCTTTAGATGTTCCTTGATATTAATTTGTAACAAATATGTGTTTAGCTTGAAAGAAAATCAAAAACTTGGAAGAAACCCTAACTTGGAAGAGGTAAGATTCAAATGTGTTAATTTGATGGAGTTTTGGTTCAAATGTGATGTATTTGATGTATTTGTGATGAAT
>CANXYC010871811.1:0-19266 GCA_948193065.1 Aleurites moluccanus | reverse complement strand
AAATTCAATATTCAAATTGCAATTACTTTCAATTATGGATAATCTAATGCAATTAAACTCAATACCCATTCAATTAAACCTAAATAATCACTAAATCATTAATCAAATCAAACAAAATAATAACTTACCCAAATTCACTATGATGGATGAAATTTTCCTCTAGATTTTCCTCCAAATTCTTTGCTCCAATTAACAATCTATGGATGGAAATGGATAGATCTAGATGAGAGCTTAATTTTGCTATCAAATTTCATTCAATTTGGTGAAAAAATGAAGAAGTTATGAAGAAAAGAAGTTATGAAGAAAAGAAATTAGAAAGGAAGAAAATGGTGATGGAAGAACAAAAATTGGAGAAGAAAGAGCTGCTGAAATTTCCGTGGAAATGGTACTCAAATAAGACAAAATTGATTGCCAAACATAACTTAATCCCTCAAGTCTCAATCTTTGCATTTCGGTCCTTAAATCTTCTGAAATTTATTCTGAAAGTTCTGTTAAGATTTTGATACCAGTATAAAAAGAAAATATGATTATTTTAATTTATCCTTATTTATAAAAATAGTTTTTCTGTAACTCCGACTGACCCATTTCTACAATTTACCTTGAATTACCCTTTATTTACCAAAATGCCATTGTTAAATTTTCAGTGTTCCTAAATGATTTTCACTTCTTTCTTTTTACCAAAATTACACATAAATTATGGTTATATTTTATCCCCAAGCCAACTTCAGAAATTCTTCTATTGACCGGACAGCTAATTTCTCGGCAGTGTCCCGACACCGCCATTTTCCGAAAAAGTTTCAAATTTTCTTTCTAACTGTGTTTCTAAAATTATTTCCCATAAATTCAAGACTAATGTACCACATACTAAGAAAAATTTCATGCATATATGTTATGGCTTTCTAGGGTATTACATTCTACCCCCTATAAATAAATTTGTCCTCGAATTTAAATAGAACACATACCTCACTACTGAAATAGGGATGGATATATTCTCAGCATCTCCTGCTCGCTCTCTCAAGTACATTCCTCCATTGAGTGATTCCTCCACAGCACTTTTACCATAGGGATCTCTTTGTTCCGAAGCTTCCTAACCTGTCTGTCAATAATCTCCACAGGTAGCTCCTCATAAGATAAATCTCCACTAAGATCCACATCTTATATCTCCAAAATGTGCAATGGATCTGATACATATTTCCGCAGCATCGATATATGGAAGACTGGATGTACGTGACTCATACTGGGTGGAAGAGCCAATCTATAGGTCACCGCTCAAGTATCTCAAATGGGCCTATAAACCGTGGTGATAGCTTGCCCCTCTTCCCAAATCTCATAACTCCCCTCATCGGTGAGATCTTCAGGAAGACATGATCACCCACTGAAAACTGTACATCCCTCCTCTTCGAATCAGCATAACTCTTCTACCTACTGAAGGCAGTCCTCATCCTCTCTCAGATCATAGGAACCTTCTCAATAGTCTCTCTAATAAACTCTGGTCCCTCTAGCTGCTTCTCTCCTTACTCCACCTAACATACTGGAGATCTACATTTCCTACCATATAGTGCTTCAAATGGAGTCATACCAATCGAGGAGTGATAACTGTTATTATAAGAGTACTCTATCAATGGCAGATAATAATCCCAACTACCTTTGAAATCCATAACACATAATCTAAGCATGTCCTCCAAAGTTTGGATCGTCCTCTCAGACTGCCCATCAGTCTGTAGATGAAAGGCAGTACTGAACCATAGCTGGGTACCTATAGCCTCCTAAAATTTATGCCAAAACTTGGATGTGAACTGTGTACCCCTGTTAGATTTGCTTTCTAACTGTGTTTCTAAAATTATTTCCCATCAATTCAAGACTAATGTACGACATACTAAGAAAAATTTCATGCATATATGTTATGACTTTCTAGGGTATTACACTTACAACTTCAAAATAGCCAACCAATTTAAGGATTTCAACACAATTACATCAATTGATGCAAACTAATTACAAACTCATTCAATTGAACTTAAATAACACCTAAATAATCCATCAAACTAAGAAAATCACATCCTTACCTCAAGTTCACTAAATGGCTAAATTCTCCCTTGAGTTTTTCCTTGAAATTCTTAGCTCTTCTAAGCAAACTAATGATGGAAATGAAGAAAGCTTAGTTGATTTATTAGTTTTTCATCAATTTCCTTAAGATTTCTATAAGAAATGATGAAGAAATGAAGATGGAGAATGAAGAATGGTGGTTCGGCAATGGTGGAGAGAAAAGAAAAAGATGAAGCAAATTTTGGCTAAGGAAAAATATAAAGCAAAATCAAATGGCAAATTACAACTAACTCCCTAAACTTTCATCCATTACACTTTGGTCCAAAATCTTCTGTAATTTATTCTGTCAATTCTGTCTAGAATTAGATATCAGAGTGGGGAGTCAATAGGCTTATTTTAATTTATACTTATCTATAAAAATGATTCTGGAGTCATTCTGTAACTCCGGCCGACCACTTTCCACTATTCACTTTAAATTTCTATTTATTTACAATTATGCCACTACTTACTTTTTCAGTGTTTCTAAATGATTTTCACTTCTTTCTTTTTACCAAAATTACGCATAAATTATGGTCATCTTTTACCCCAAGTCAACTTCAGAAATTCTTCTGTTGACCGGATGGCTAATTTCTCGGCAGTGTTTCCGACACCGCCGTTTTCTGAAAAAGTTTCAAGTTCACTTTCTAACTGTGTCTCTAAAATTATTTTTCATCATTTCAAGACTAATGGACCACATACTGAGAATTAATTCATGTATGATAGTTATAACATTCTAGGGTATTGCAATGTTTGATTTAGCTATGTAATTTTGTATTAGTTTATGTTATTTAAGCTTATAATATGTTAATTGGAGGCTAATGGATGATTAATTTGTCATTAATTTGTTATAAAAAATCAAGATTGTCAAAGTTATCATTTTTGCCTCATTTGAAGCAATAGGTAGAAAATCAATTTTCTAAGGCAATTTGGAGTGCTAGGTGAGTTTAATATGCATCAAATTACATGTCTATAGTATTGAATTGATGATTGGAATTCATTTTGGTGAACCTCCATTTTGGCCGAACCATATGTATTGTTCACTTCCTTTGATTTTGCTTGTTTTTTTTTTGAATTCCTAAGCCATTTTGATCCTTTGATTAATGTTTAATGTTGTATATTTATTTCCTATTGTGTAGCCTTGATTATGACCTTGTTGTTGGTTAATTGGGCAATACCAACTTTGCACTAATACCTAACCTAATGGCTTGTCCAACATTGCACACCAAGTATTTGATGAAAAGCCTATAACTTGTTCATCCATAGGCCTACCATTTGAATGCCATTGTCACCAGCGACATTGGCATGCCAATTATGCTAACGATTTGCCTATGTATAACCAACCTATGTTCCCTTCCATTGTTATTTACCAAACCAATTGCCATTGCATATCTATTGATTATTGCTATCTGATTGTCTAAATTGCTACTTGAAATGATTGATATTGAGATATTGTTACTTGATGATACCATTATTATATAATGGTATCTAATGACTTGTTTCACATTTGTATTGACCTTAATGTGGTTTGACAGAGCTGCTATTCCGACAGGGTAGTGGATATATATTGTCAGCATTGTGCATATTATTTATTGATACCCTAACTGGGAAGGGTTATTGGTCCTAGCCATAAGACCTGATCAGTCTTATGTTTATTGATATGAGATTAACTGTATGATTACACATAGTCTACGTGTTTCTTGGCCCTATATCTGTCTTACCCATGTGATACCATTCCTTTGATATGATTATTGACCTTACTGCCATTCCTTATAATTGATTCTGCATTCTGATTTTATTTAGCAGATTGTTATTATTACTCCCTCTGCTTATCTTTGTTATTGATCCAATTACTTTTATTAGCGATGCATTTTAGATTCACTGAGTATCTTATATACTCACTGTTTTCCTTGTTTACCATTTCCAGGTGCAGAGTAGATAGCATAATCCCAACTTCTGACTCTCTATGGATTTCTACAAACTTTTATAGCAATGTAATTATATTAAATACAGTATTTTGGATGTTCATGATCTAGCTGCTCCATGGGGCATGTATGGGTTAGTTAGGCTATGAACATGTATATATGATATATTATGGAGTATGAGTATCGATATGACATGTTATGATGGATGTTACAGCCAATAGCATTATAATTACAGACAGTTTATAGAATGACAGAATAAATAGTAACTAAGTAAATTGATTAATTAATTGATGGTTATAGATATTTGCATGTGATACTGGGTTCTACGGGTGTCGGTCGCTATTGGCATCTCCTGCATCCTAGGACCGTCGCGATCCAAAATCGGGTCGTGACACAACTACTACTTAGTAGCGCCCGCTACTTATTTTATAACAGCCGCTACTTAATTAAGTCGTGGCCGCTACCAAATAGTAACGGCCGCTACTGCGTTTATTTTTAAAATAAATATCATTGTTTTTATTTCTTTCTTTTAACCTAATCTGTCATTCCTCTTCATTTTCTCTGTAAAAATTATTTTTCGTCATTCTCCATCACCAAATTCAATTCTTTATCCTTCCAATTACTCAAAATGCCTCCTAAACAAATAAAAACCCTTGCTCAACGAAAACTCTGTTATGGCAAAAAACCCAGAATTGAAAAATTCTCCTCCTTTGAAGAATCCAGTTCTAGTTCTTCGGAAACAAAGTCTATTTCACCTCCTTCTCCTCCACCTCCATCTCGCACTCAAAAGGGAAAGGAAAGGGTTGGAGCTTTTTCTCAATAGCCATCACCACAGTCTGCCCTTGCTCCAACATAGTCTGTCTCCTAGCCCTCTAACCATGACCGTATTCTTAATTCTTTAACCAAAGAAGAAAAGAAAAGATTTGCAATCCTAACCTCCAATCGCAACATCTTACCATCTAGATATGTAGATTGGGCTGCTCTAGAAAAATTAGGGCTTGCTGGGTTAGTTAGGGAGAAATTAGCCTCTGCGGATTGGACAGTTATGTCAAACATAACCTATGCATGTTATCCCCTCCTTGTCCAAGAGTTTTTCTCAACTCTTAAGGTGAACACCACTACGGGTTCATCCTATGGCATTATGTCTTTTAAAATCCTAGGACAACCCTACACTTTAGATAGACTTAAGAAAGTTGAAATCTTCGGATTTTCTTATCACGGGCTTGACAATTATCCTGATACATTCATTGAGTCTGACTTTTGACGAGAAATTATGGGTCTAAATACACCTTTTAACCCTAAAACTTGTAAAGCTACCGCATTCATAGTCTCGTGCCTAAAATTTTACATCGTATTATAGCCTATACTATAAATGCGAAAGGGACTAGTTATAGTGTTATGCTCAAATCTGATTTGTTCTACTTGTGGTGTATTGAAAAGGGGTATAAGCTAGCTTTTGTTCATTGGCTTACGGATCACTTTGATTCGCTGTCAAAATGGAAGTCCGGCGATATTGTGCTTGGACATTTAATCACAAAAATTGTAGTAGAATTGACTCTAGCAAACCCGAACCCTAGATTTTGCTTTGATCCTGCATCCACCTCTTACCAACCCTTGCATCATCTTCAGGATGAATACAAGTTTTTAGGAATGCAAGCTCTAGCAAAAATGTCCATAGTAGTTAAAAACAAGGATGGGGAGTATGTCCTTATGGATAGTGTTGCAATTGGTCATCAGGATCGTGAATCTACTCCGGTTCCTCCTCTTTCAGCTTCTTCTTCTGCTCCTTCACCTCCATATCCTCCCACCGCCTCAGCTTCTATTGTTCCTCCTCCTATGGATGTGTCTCAGCTAGCCTCTCTTATCACAGGTCGTCTTGACTCTCTTGAACAGGCAGTCTTTGCTTAAATACATCAACTAGATAATCGAATCAGCGACATTGGCACTGCCCAGACTTCCATCAAGGGAGCAATGCATCGACTACGTTGAGAGCATTGCTAGCTGTATGCCAAACTTGACGACAATGAAGTTGCTCCTTCCGCAACTTTAGAATTCGGTGATGCAATCTCCAAACCAGCTAAAGATCTTCTAGCAGCCAAACCTTCACATTCAACTGATGTTTTGGCTAATGTGGCTGCCATTGGAGCTGAAGCAGCTGCTGCAGCAAGAGGACCTCCAGTTGATCCTGTGCAATACCCTAGAATAATATAACTCTCATACATGAATTTATTCTTAGTATGTGGTTCATTAGTCTTGAAATGATGGGAAATAATTTTAGAGACACAGTTATAAAGCAAATTTGAAACTTTTTAGGGAACTGGCGGTGTCGTGAACACTACCGAAAAATGAGCATTATGGTCAACAGAAGAATTTCTGAAGTTGAGTTGGGGGTAAAATATGACCATAATTTATGTTTAATTTTGGTAAAAAGAAAGTGAAAATCATTTAGCAACACTGAAAAAGTAATGGCATTTTCGTAAATAAAGGGAAATTCAAGGTGAATAGTGGAAAGTGGTCGGTCGGGGTTACAGAATGACTCCAGAACCATTTTTATAAATAAGTATAAATTAAAATAAGCTTATAAACTCCCCACTCTGATATCTAAATCCTGACAAAATTGTCAAAATAAATTACAGAAGAATAAGGATCAAAGTATAAAGGTTGGAGCTTAGAGGAGTTAGTTGTAATTAACTATTTGATTTTTGTTTTTAATTGCCTTCACCATTTCGGTTCACCATCTCCATTTTTCATCTTCCATTGCCGAAACCTTCACTTCCATTCTTCATCTTCCATCTTTCTTATTTCTTATAGATTTCTTAAGGGAGTTTATAGAAAAATAGTAATTCAAGGTAGCTAAATCCATTTCTACCATTAATTTGAAGGAAGGAACAAAGGTTTGGGAGGAAAATCTCCAAAGGAATTTCGGCCACTTGAAGCAATTTTGGTAAGATGTTTATTTGTTTGATTTGATTGATGATTTAGTATTATTTTAGGTTCAATTTAATGGGTATGATGTTTAATTTCATTAGTTTATCTTAATTTAATGGAATTCCCAATTTGGTTTAGTAAATTGAAGTTGTAAAGGATAAATTGTTGAATTAGAATGTGTTTATGTTAATTGAGGTTAGAAATGGTTAATTGGATATGAATGAACAACTAATTGATGGATAATTTGATGTAGATTGGAGATTGCTCAAATTGGGTTTTCAAAGTAAGCAAATTTGGGGAAATTGGTGGAATTGGTGCAATTGAAGTGTGCATTAGCTATTTGGATCATTAGGTGAGTTTACATTACATCAAATAACATGTTTGAATCATTGAATTGATAATTGGAAACCATTGGTAAAATACCCTTCATGGCCGAACCCTAGTATGCCTAAATTGCCTTTGGAATTGTTTGATTTTCCTTGCCAATGTTGTTTAATCTTGTTTCTTGATACCCTTACTTTGTTTGACAATGTGGTTTGTTGTTGCTTTGATTGGGCAAGTCAATTTTGCACCAAAACCTAACCTATTGGCTTGCCATTGTGTGCCCACCAAGTGTTCGATTAAATGCCTTGTTCAATTACCATAGGCCTATTGGTTTGCATGCCATAGGCCTACCAATTGAATGCCATTGTTGCCAGCGACATTGGCATGCCAATTGACCTACCATTTTTTGCCACCAAACCAACTTTTGTTTCTTGCCTTTCCTTGTTGCCAAACTTACTATTATTAATTGTATATTGTATATGACATTGCCAATGAGCATATTGCATACTGTATTGATTGATACCAAACTGACTGTTATTATATTGATTGATATCCGAATGCTATTGTTATTTATGGTATCCCTCGTTATTGACCCTGATATGGTTTGATAGAACTACTGATTCGACAAGGTAGTGGGGAAATACTGTCGACCTTGTGCACATTGTATTATTGAACCCTAGCTATGAGGGGTTATGGTCCTGGCCATAGGGCCTGATCAACCTTATGCTTATATGATACTAGTGACCTATATGGTCCTTATATATTGACTGACTGGAGATTGTATGATTTTTTTTCATACAGTCCATCCCATTATCTGTCTTTCCATATGTAACCGAACTTATTTGTTATTTCTTGTGTTTTACTATACCTTAATATCCCTACTATATACTGTATTTCACTTGATTGATACCATTGCCTATTATTATTTATTGTGATGCATGTAAATTCACCGAGTATCATATATACTCATTCTTTCATTGTTTAACCATTTCAGGAGAGGAGTAGGTTGTAGGATCCAGTCTTTTGCCTTCCGTGGATTCCCGCTACAGTCTATTATGTATATTTCTGGGTTTTTGTATTACATTATTTTGATGTTCATTATTAGCTGCTCCATGAGTATGTACGGGTTTGCTAGGAAATGAATATGAATATGATGATGGTATTATATAATGATGCATGATATGATATTGTGATAATTGATGATTACAGTCAATTACAGAATGTATAACAGAATGAATAATAGAATAATAAAATGGATGGTAATTATAATCACTGAATAACATATATTGAGGTTTATAGATTGTGCATATGGTACTGGGTTCTACGGGTGCCGGTCGCCATTGAAATTTTTCGTGCCCTAGGATCGTCGTAGTCTGGGAAACTGGGTCGTGACAGAGGTGGTATCAGAGTATTAGGTTTACAGAATGTGAATCTAGGTTACAGATGAATAGTAACTATATTACAGAGGAATAGTGATTAGTTACAGAATGGGGTAGAATTAGGTATACCATGGAGTATAGGATTTTCTTTATCGTCCTTTGCTGTTATCGTTTGTTATATGTTATTATTATGCATTTTCACTATATTATGAGACTATTTCTGTATTTTCTCGATAAATTACAAAGATGTCTGACAGCAGAGATAGAGACACCAGGGAGGCTGAGGTTGCCTCCAATGAGTCCCTAGTGAGGGAGATTAGTGTATCATAGGGTCTGTCTTGATCCTGATGGACTTCATGGGACTCAGAGAGGGGAGATGATCCTTGGAGGGTTAAGATGATGAGGGGTTTGATGGAGCTGAGGAGGGAGATGGCTGAGATTACGAGGGAGAGACAGCAAGCACAACCACCACCTGCTCCTGCAGTAGTACCTCCACCGGTAGTGCCTGAGGTAGTGGCACCGGCTCATGTATAGCCAGTGGGGGCTCAGAGGGAGCCAGCTGTATAAGGAGGCAGGAGAGAGATAGAGGAAGGTGGAGTCTCCATGTTTAGCTTTCTGAAGCTAAACTTACCAGAGTTCAAAGGGGACAGAGGTACAGATCCTGTTGATTTCTGAAGGAGGTGGAGAAGGTAGTGAGGAGACTACCTTGTTCAGAGTTAAGATCAGTTGAGTTAGTGGGTTTATTGCTTAAAGGTAAGGCTTGGACATAGTTCTCGAGGCATATGGAAACTAGGATATATGGAGAGCACCCACCCACTTGGGCAGAGTTTCGTCAGGGCCTGATTGATGAGTTTATCACTGAGGGTGTTAGGACTCGTAATCTTATCATATTCGAGCAGCTTGAGTAGGGAGATAGATCTGTAGAGGAGTATGCCGAGGAGTTTATCCAGCTGAGTCGATATGTTGCACATATAGTATCAACAGAGGCAGATCTGATTAGCAGATTTCGGAGGGGTTTACATGTTGCCTTGCATAATGCTCTACTTGCCACAGAATTTACTTTATTAACCATAGTAATTGATAAGGCAACTTAGATGGAGGAAAAGTACAAGACAGAGAGATCCAAGAGGGATCAGAAAAGGAAGGGTGGCCCAGGATCGCAGAGCAGGAGGGGGAAGAGCAGCTCCCAATCTAAACCAATTAAGCCAGTACCCAGATTTGAGCAGAGATCTTCAGGGGGTAGTCAGAGGCGGAGATTGCAGAATAGGGGATAGCCAGCAGTTCAGTCAGCACCTGCCTACTCTCAAAGTTCTTTGAGGCCAGTTACTCAGACTTCTGGTATACCAGCTTGTGTGTATTGTGGTCGTAGGCACGGAGGGGAGTGTTGGAGGCGGACAGGTGCATGTTTGAGGTGTGGCCAGCAAGGCCATTATATGAACACTTGTCCAGTGAGGGATGATTAGCAACCATCGGTCACAGTATCTCAGCCAGTGGTTCAGACTAGTTAGAATATGGGCAGAGAGGCTACAACTAGAGGTAGAGGCAGGGGAGGATAGGCTCTCAGTGGCAGTCAGGCTCCAACTAGTAGGGGCCAGGGTAGAGTATTTGCGGTCAACACTCAGGATGCCCAGAGATCAGAGAATGTTGTCATAGGTACTATTCTGGTTCAGAATGAGGTTGCTGATGCCTTATTTGATTCGAGTGCAACTCATTCTTTTGTGTCACCACATTTTGCACCCAAATTGAATAAGGAGAGGAGGTTGTTAGATATACCATTGTCTGTTGCTCCTATGGGGGATTATGTGGATGTTGATCATCATTATCCTGATTGTATTATTGAGATTGATGATCGTATTCTACGTGCTAACTTGAATGAGTTGCTTGTGCTTGAGTTAGACATTATATTGGGTATGGATTGGTTGATTAGACACCGGGCAGTGATAAACTATTATCAGAAGAGGATTAGATTCTAGCCTGAGGGGCAGCAGGAGTTTGAGTTTCAGGGTGATATTCGGGAGTTTCGAGTTAACCTTATATCTGCTATCTAGGCTCGGAGGATGATTGGGAAAGGCTGTTCAGCCTATTTAGCTCATGTAGTGGATGTACAGAGATCTTCTGTTCAGTTGGATCAGATACCAGTTGTTTAGGAGTTTTCTAACGTATTTCCTGAGGAGTTACCAGGATTGCCCCCTGACAGGGAGATTGAGTTTGAGATAGAGGTGTATGCAGGTACAGACCCGATATCCATTCCACCATACAGAATAGCTCCAGCAGAACTGAAGGAGTTGAAAACACAATTACAGGAGCTATTGGATAGAGAGTTTATCAGACCGAGCAGTTCTCCTTGGGGTGTACCGGTTCTGTTTGTGAGAAAGAAAGATGGCTCATTGAGGATGTGTATTGATTACAGGAAGCTGAATAAGGTCACAGTGAAGAACAAGTATCCGTTGCCATGGATAGATGAGTTATTTGATCAGCTGCAGGGTACCATCCATTTTTCTAAGATTGATTTGAGGTCTGGGTATCATCAGTTGAAGATTAAGTAGAGTGATATACCCAAGATTGCTTTCATAACCCGCTATGGTCATTATGAGTTTTTGGTTCTACCATTCGGGTTGACAAATGCTCCAGCAACTTTCATGGATCTGATGAATAGGGTGTTCAGGTCTTATTTGGATAAGTTTGTCATCGTCTTCATTGATGACATACTTATTTATTCCAGGAGTGAGTAGGAGCACAGGGAGCATTTGAGGATTGTACTACAGACACTTCGGGAGTATCAGTTGTATGCTAAATTATCTAAGTGTCAGTTCTGGTTGACTGAGGTGTGCTTCTTAGGGCATGTTATCTGTACGGATGGTATTATGGTGGATCCTCAGAAGATTGAGGCGGTAGCTAATTGACCCCAACCTACTAATGTTTCAGAGGTGCGTAGTTTTCTGGGTATGGCTAGTTATTATCGGAGGTTTGTGAAGGATTTCTCCCATATCGTAGCTCCTTTAACTATACTGATGAGGAAATAGGAGCGATATATCTGGATGGATGAGTGTGATTGTAGCTTCCAGACTCTGAAGTATTGCCTTACCAGTGCTCCGGTTTTGGCATTACTAGTTGAGGGGGAGAAATTTACAGTATATTATGATGCTTCGCGGATTGGCCTAGGGTGTGTACTGATGAAGATGGGTAGGGTAATTGCTTATACTTCTCGTAAATTAAAGAAGCATGAAGCAAATTATCCAACTCATTATTTGGAGATGGCAGCTGTGATCTTTGCCTTGAAGATTTGGAGACATTATCTGTATGGGTTGAAATACAAGATATATACTGATCATAAGAGTCTACAGTATATATTTCAGCAGAAGGATCTAAATTTGAGGCAGCACAGATGGGTTGAGGTTCTGAAGGATTATGACTGTGAGATTCTCTATCACCCAAGGAAGGCCAATATAGTGGCGGATGCTTTGAGCAGGAAATCTATGGGTAGTTTTGCTCATATTGTGATTGGCAGGAGGCCATTAATCAAATATTTGAGGCAGTTGGCAGATTTTGGGATAAAGTTGGATTTGGGTTCCTAGGATCGGAACCAGGCTCTGATAGCCCAATTTCGGGCGAAGTCACTATTGCTAGATGATATTAAAGTGGCTTAAAATAGAGATCCTTATCTTCTAAAGCTGAAGGGAGAGGTTCAGAGTGGTCGGATGATAGAGTTCTTTGTAGATGATGGGGTATTAAGATATGGGAGGCGTATCTGTGTGACGGATTGTGATGAGCTACGGAATCGGATTATGCGAGAGGCATACTATTCTGCTTATAGTATACATCCAGGGGTTACCAAGATGTACCATGATCTCAGAGATGTTTATTGGTGGCCAGAGATGAAGAAGGACGTAGCTCAATTTGTATCTAAATGCTTAGCCTGTCAGCAGGTTAAGTTTGAGCATTAAAAACCATCAGGGCTACTTCAGGAGATAGAGCTGTCAAAGTGGAAATGGGAACATGTTACTATGGATTTCATAGTTGGTCTACCACGGACTTCGAGTGGATATGATTCTATTTGGGTTATTATTGATCGATTGACGAAGTCTGCACATTTTTTGGAGGTTAAAACCAGCAATTCAGCAGCTTAGTACACACAATTGTATGTGGATCAGATCGTGCGTCTTTATGGAGTTCCTTTGGTGATCATATTTGAAAGGGGTACGCAGTTCACATCTCGGTTTTGGCAGAAATTTCAAGAGGCTATGGGTATCCAGTTACGGTTCAGTACTGCTTTCCATCCGCTGACTGATGGGCAGTCAGAGAGGACAATCCAGACATTGGAGGATATGCTCAGATTATGTGTTTTGGATTTCAAGGGTAACTGGGATTATTATCTGCCATTGATTGAGTTCTCCTACAACAACAGTTATCACTCCTCGATTGGTATGGCTCTATTTAAAGCACTATATGGTAGGAAGTGTAGATCTCTAGTGTGTTGGGTGGAGCAGAGAGAAACAGCTTGAGGGACCAGAGTTTATCAGAGAGACTATAGAGAAGGTTCCTATGATCAGAGAGCGGATGAGGACTGCCTTCAGTAGGCAGAAGAGTTATGCTGATCCGAAGAGGAATGATGTATAGTTTTCAGTTGGTGATCATGTCTTCCTAAAGGTCTCACCGATGAGGGGAGTTATGAGATTTAGGAAGAGAGGCAAGCTATCACCACGATTTATAGGCCCATTTGAGGTACTTGAGCGGATTGGCAGTGTGGCCTATAGATTGGCTCTTCCACCTAGTATGAGCCACGTACATCCAGTCTTCTACATATTGATGCTGCGGAAATATGTTTCTGATCCATCGCACATTTTAAAGGTTCAGGATGTGGATCTCAGTGAGGATTTATCTTATGAGGAACTACCTGTGGAGATTGTTGATCGACAAGTAAGAAAGCTTCGGAACAAAGAGATCCCTATGGTAAAAGTGCTATAGAGGAATCGGACGATGGAGGAGTATACATGGGAGAGCGAGCAGGAGATACGAATCAAATATCCATCCCTATTTCAGCATTGAGGTAGGTTTCTATTTAAATTCGAGGATGAATTTATTTGTAGGGGGTAGAATATAATACCCTAGAATATTATAACTCTCATACATGAATTTATTCTCAGTATGTGGTTTATTAGTCTTGAAATGATGGGAAATAATTTTAGAGACACAGTTAGAAAGCAAATTTGAAACTTTTTCGGGAACTAACGGTGTCGGGAACACTGCCAAAAAATGAGTAGTCTGGTCAACAGAAGAATTTCTGAAATTGACTTGGGGGTAAAAGATGACCATAATTTATGTTTAATTTCGGTAAAAAGAAAGAAGTGAAAATCATTGAGCAACACTAAAAAAGTAAACAATGACATTTTCATAAATAAAAGGAAATTCAAGGTGTATAGTGGAAAGTAGTCAGTCGGGGTTATAGAATGTCTCCAGAATTATTTTTATATAATCATTTTTATAAATAAGTATAAATTAAAATAAGCCTATACACTCCCCACTCTGATATCTAAATCCTAACAGAATTGTCAGAATAAATTATAGAAGAATAAGGACCAAAGTATAAAGGTTGGAGCTTGAAGGAGTTAGTTGTAATTAAACATTTGATTTTTGTTTTTAATTGCCTTCACCATTTCGGTTCACCATCTCCATTTTTCATCTTCCATTGCCGAAACATTCACTTCCATTCTCCATCTTCCATCTTTCTTATTTCTTATAGATTTCTTAAGGAAGTTTATAGAAAAATAGTAATTCAAGGTAGCTAAATCCATTTCTACCATTAATTTGAAGGAATGAGCAAAGGTTTGGGAGGAAAATCTTCAAAGGGATTTCGGCAACTTGAAGCAATTTTGGTAAGATGTTTATTTGTTTGATTTGATTGATGATTTAGTATTATTTTAGGTTCAATTTAATGGGTATGATTTTTAATTGTATTAGTTTATCTTAATTTGATGGAATTCCCAATTTGGTTTAGTAAATTGAAGTTATAAAGGATGAATTGTTGAATTAGAATGTGTTTATGTTAATTGAGGTTAGAAATGGTTAATTGGATATGAATGAACAACTAATTGATGGATAATTTGATGTAGAATTGGAGATAGTTCAAATTGGGTTTTCAAAGAAAGCAAATTTGGGGGAATTGATGGAATTGGTGCAATTGAAGTGTGCATTGGCTATTTGGATCATTAGGTGAGTTTACATTGCATCAAATAACATGTTTGAATCATTGAATTGATAATTGGAAACCATTAGTAAAATACCCTTCATGGACGAACCATAGTATGTCTAAATTGCCTTTGGAATTATTTGATTTTCCTTGTCAATTTGATCCTATTTTAATGTTGTTTAATCTTTTTTCTTGATACCCTTACTTTATTTGACAATGTGGTTTGTTGTTGCTTTGATTGGACAAGTCAATTTTGCACCAAAACCTAATCTATTAGTTTGCCATTGTGTGCCCACCAAGTGTTCGATTAAATGCCTAGTTCAATTACCATAGGCCTATTGGTTTGCATGCCATAGGCCTACCAATTGAATGCCATTGTTGCCAGCGACATTGGCATGCCAATTGACCTACCATTTTTGACCACCGAACCAACTTTTGTTTCTTGCCTTTTCTTATTGCCAAACTTACTATTATTAATTGTATATTGTATATGACATTGCTAATGAGCATATTGCATACTGTATTGATTGATACCAAACTGACTGTTATTATATTGACTAATATCTGGATGCTATTATTGCTTATGGTATCCCTCATTATTAACCCTGATATGGTTTGGCAGAACTACCGATTCGACAGGGTAGTGGAGAAATACTGTCGACCTTGTGCATATTGTATTATTGAACCCTAGCTAGGAGGGGTTATGGTCCTGGCCATAGGGCCTGATTAGCCTTATGCTTATATGATACTGGTGACCTACATGGTCCTTATATATTGACTGACTGGATATTGTATGATTTTTTTTCATACAGTCCATCCCATTATCTGTCTTCCCATATGTAACCGAACTTATTTGTTACTTCTTGGGTTTTACTGTACCTTGATATCCCTACTGCGTACTATATTTCCTTTGACTGATACCATTGCCTATTATTATTTATTGTGATGCATGTAAATTCACTGAGTATCATATATACTCATTCTTTTATTGTTTAACCATTTCAGGAGAGGAGTAGATTGCAGGATCCAGTCTTCTGCCTTCCGCGGAATCCTGCGCATGTAAATTCACTGAGTATCATATATACTCATTCTTTTATTGTTTAAGCATTTCAGGAGAGGAGTAGGTTGGAGGATCCAGTCTTCTGCCTTCCGCGGAATCCTGTTATAGTCTATTATGTATATTTCTGGGTTTCTGTATTACATTATTTTGATGTTCATTATCTAGCTGCTCCATGGGTATATACGGGTTAGTTAGGAAATGAACATATATATGATGATGGTATTATTAAATTGATGATATTATATAATGATGCATGATATGATATTGTGATAATTGATGATTACAGCCAATTACAGAATGCATAACAGAATGAATAATAGGATAATAAAATGGATGGTAACTATAATCACTGAATAACATATATTGAGGTTTATAGATTGTACATATGGTACTGGGTTCTACGGGTGTCGGTCGCCATTGGCATTTCTCGTGTCCTAAGACCGTCGCGGTCCGGAAAATCGGGTCGTGATATCCTGCCTCTTAGTGCTAGGATCATTGTCTTTCTTTGTATTTCTTTAAGTTATTTTTTGTACTATGTTATTTCAATATACTTCCTTTTGAAATATTGATTTTGTACATGCTATATTGAGTTAAAATGTTGATTTTATTGAAATATTGAGTTGAATATTGAGTTGAAATGTTGTTTTGATTCATGAACTATTGAGTTGAGATGTTAAGTTGAAATGTTGATAGCACAGCCTATTCTGTTATAGTCTTTGCAACTAATGTAGTCATTTTGATGCGATTATCCTGAAATCTTTGTTGTTTCTGTTTTCTCTACTCCCTTGCTACATGTTTTTGACAGCACAACCCCCATTCACCACTTTTTTTTTTTGAATGTTTCCAAACAAAAGGGGTAATAATGCAAACTTATTAAAAATATGATTTAAAACTTGTGTGGCACATTTTGAGGGGGATTTTTGTTCCATTTTCTCAAAAATTTCATTAGTTCATATATTTTTTATCTCTTACACTAAAGTTATTTGTCACAATAAAAAAGGGGGAGATTGTTAGATCTTTGATATCCTAACACACTCATTTTGATGTGTGCAAACAACTAATTAAATCACTAATGATGTTTATTTGATTATATGCAAGGATAGGTTTTTTAGTTTGTAGGTTGCTGGTTTATAGCAGCTGCAACACTAATAAGTAGCCCCCGCTATTTAACTTTAAAGAAAGAAAAGTTAATAGAAACTAGATTTGTAGCCCCCGCTACCAGATAAGTAACGCCCGCTACTTAAAAGTAGCAGCCGTTACAAAGAGATGCAGAAGTCACAGTAGCTGACTATCTTCAGTATCGACTGCGACTGAAATCAATTTCTGTAGCTAACTTAAGGAGGGTCTGCGATCTATATAAGTGCTCGCCGTTACTTATGCTGAAGTTTGAAGTAGCAGCCGCTACAAAGAAGTCACAACCTCAAAATTTATATTTAGAGCGAGCCAAAACAGTAACGCCCGTTACATTATTAAGTACCCCCCGTTACTTATAAGTAGCTCCAGCTACTGAGAAAGCTCAAAAGATACAAAAGCATCTTGAAGTCTTTGGAGCAACAGTCATGCTTGCTACTTATTATGTAGTGCACACTACAGATTGTGTAGTCGCCGCTATAGTTCGAATTCTGGCAAAAAATATAGCCATTGGAACAACTCTGATTTGCGTTAAATTCTCATTTAATGCACCCAGATGACTCTTTTAAGTTGAGAATTATATATGTGTGTTGATAAGAATTTATTACAATAACAACAACTAATTTATTGTGCATTAATTCATATCTTCAAGTTCTTAAGTGTTCTTGAGCTTTAAATTGAGTTTTCTATTGTAAAAAGAATTAATTGCTTAAACTTTAAGGTTGTTGAAGTGTAATTAATTCCTGAGAGCTGGGTTAAAGTAATTGAATAATTTCTTTCTCATCTATTGTATCTATTTTAGGTTGTGTGTGAGCCTTATTGTAAAAACACTTGTAAAGTTTAGTGTAAGCCAAAACCCTTTAAGGTTTAATCTTTAACCTGAAAAAGGATCAAAGATAGGAAAATACTCAAGTGTGATCTTGAAGAGTGGACGCAGGCATTTTTGGCTGAACCACTATAAATTCTTTGTGTGAATTTTCTCTCTCTCTCTTTCACTCATTAATTTTAAAGTTGTCATTAATTTTATTAAACAACCAATTCACCCCCTAGTTGTGAAGGGACTTTCACATTTTTATCAATAAATTGATATCTACTTATACTAACATTTGATGGTTTGACCCATTCAGGCTTGGGCATATGAGTATTTTTCCTCGATTACCCTCAAGTTGAAGTCACCTGGGCTTAATCTGTTTCCCATAGGCCATCGACGGAGTCAAAAGAACTGGGTTGAAAATGAGAAGTGCAACCTTCTGATGCTGTGATTTTTCTTTGGCGCCCTGATGTCCACTCAGGTATTCATGTTATCCCTTTTGATCACTTTGTTGGTGTTCCTCATGTTTTTACTCATTGTTGATTATGCAAGTCAAATTTCAACCTTATGAGGAGAGATTACAGATGATGCCATCAAATCTTTTTCTATGTCGAGATTTATCTGAGCATCAGGTGCTCCTGCATTCTCCATACTTTTAGTTATACTTTCTGAGGGAGAGAGTAACTGCACAGACTATAGGTAGAAGGGTGATCCTGGCTCATCCTCTTATGGATATGCGATGGGGTTCAAAGATTTATGCCACTGAGGAGTAATACAAGGGACTATCTTGGGAATAGTTTCATCTTTTCGAAGGATCTTATATTGACTTCTGTCAGACTCGTCTGATGGGCCAAGTAGGTAGTCAGATGAGAAATCCTCCTGTTGTAGTGGCTGCTAACTCGATAGTTGGCCTATCTTTTATACCTCATACCAGACAGTTTTTCAGGTTTTTATCTGAGCCAAGCTTTGTTGTTTTATCTAGGTTTCCTGCACTAGGTATTAATCCTATGCCACTCACTGGCCTTGAGCCCGACATGAAGGTTGGACCGTCTTCGAATGATTCCTCTAGAGCTCTTATTATTGGCTGACTAGAAAGGTCTTATATACGGGTTGAGATGGTGTGCTCCATGTCCATCAGGTCCCGGATCAAACTCATCATTTGTCGTTATCGCTTCCTCCGCATCCAGTGGTAATCCATCGTTGCTTTTTGTGTCTATGGTGATAATATTTCTGACAGCTATTGTAACACCTTAGCTTAAACCCTTATAGGGACCTTTAGGGAAATTATTTTCCTTTCTTTATGACATGTTAATATGATATGTGTATGCATGGAATTATATTTATGCATGTTATATGACCTAATTTTTAGGCCTAGAATTGTTTTGAAGTCAGTTAGGACTCAATCGGGTAAGTTTGGAATTTTTGGTAATCGGGGGACTAAA
>CANXYC010871748.1:0-15799 GCA_948193065.1 Aleurites moluccanus | reverse complement strand
ATATATATATATATATATATATATATATATATATATATATATTGTATAGTTATTGAATTTATAGATTTGAGAAAGACATGAGATTATATGTAATTATGATTAAGAAATTAGGTTTTTATTTAAAAAGTATATGTTAAGAACTAAATAGGTAAAGTAAGGAATATTATGTGTGAATTAAGAAATTCAAACTCTAGTAGAAGTAGTAAATTGGACCTATGATTCTGTGACCTTAATGACCTAATTTGCTTAAGTGTAAAACATAAAAGTTATAGATATATGTGTTATTTATATTCCTATAAAAGAAATTTGAAAAATTCGAAGTGAGAAAGATATATTAAGTAAAAATAGAGACTGACTTAGATGTAGGGTTTCACAAAAAGGCTATTGTATTTTAATTTTATAGAATGTTAAAGACTGAATTAGTTTAAGTGTTTAACATGAAAAGTGTTTATTTATATCTTATCTAAAGGTCTGTAAAATAGTTTTATCATTGGATTAGTGTTTTATGAGATGCAGCTAAAAAAGTAGAGACTGCCCAGATTGGAGTGTTGGGCAGCACGGCTGACAATGAAATTGAATTCAAACTATCACCATATGCTATGTATTACTTGAACATGAATGAAATTTAAATATGTTAGAACTTGAAATGTCTAGTTTAAGTAGGAAAAAGAATCAAAGTAATTAAATATATATAGCATGAGTTATAGGCATAAAAACACAAATTGCCAGAATGAGAAAAACAAATAAAATTTTAAAAGCCATAACCCTAGGTTAAGGAATATATGAGTATTAAGTAAACTAAAGTTAAGAATAGTATATGACATGTAAATAAATACTGATTTTAATGCTTAATTAACGTGTAGCTTTGAATTATAAAGATGATGTTACTAAAAGTTCTAAGTGTGAAAATGAAGTTATTTAGTAAGGTGAGTTATTTATACATCATTTTACCTATCCATAAATTGAATTACTAAATTTTCCTTGATCCTTGTACCTTCACGATTGAATGCCTCATTGTTATTACTATAAATTGTTGTTGAAAATGAATTGCTTATTGTCTTGTTTGACCTTGAGAACTTGATTTGTGATATTGAATTTGGTTGGCTTGTACCATGATACTTTAACTATTGTGCACACCAAACTTTTAATCATGTGACTTAATGTATATTATTGGATAACCACCCTGATACCAAGAACAAAACCGACATATGTTCATTGAACTGTATTGACATTGATTGATAAACAAGCCCTCTTTACTATTGATTGTTCATCGCACCTAAATGATTCCAATGAATACTTGAATTGTCATCAAAGTTTATGTAATACCTTAGAATTATGTTATAGTTATTCAACATTTCTATCAAGTATCAGACCAATAACACCGACAATAGTTAGAAAATTTAAGGAATTAATGCAATATTAAATTTAAGAGTATTTTTCTCAGTTACAGGGATAATAAAAGATTAAGGATAGTAATAGTTAATTATATGAAGAAAGTATGGAAAAGTATTAAAGATGATGATAAATCAATAGAGTGGAAAAATTGTAAATAAGTGAAACTTTAGGGGCATTTTGGAAAACCTACTGTCTAGGACTCAAAATTATTTCGAAAGTTATATGATGAAAAACTACATCTAAAAATAAGTTATTTCACTCCCCACTTTGAAATCTAAAAATGAACAGAATTGATAGAATAAGTTACAAAAAGTTTTGGGGCAAAAGTAGAAATATTGAAAGTTTTGGGTTAGAAAACCTAATTTTCATAAGTTTCCACCTATAAATATCTTGACTTGGTTATTTTCCACCCATTTTCTTCTTCTTCTTCTTCTCCCTTGCCTTGGCCAAACCACTTCTTGCTCATCTCCATCAATTGTCATGTAAATTTTCCAAGAAAAATCTAAGAAAACTTGAATCCAAACCTTGATAAACCTAATTGCATCCAAATTTCACCAAAAGAATCAAAGGAAATCAAGAATCCACCATTTGGAGATTTCATCCACTTTAGTAAATTGAGGTAACATGGTGATTTCTTCAATTGTTTATGTTAATTAGGTCTTTTATAAATTGAATTAGATGGGTTTAGCATTAGATTGTATCAATTGATTCAAATTGATATAAATTTCCAATTTCAAACCCTAATTTGAGTATGTGAATAACCAAACCCTAGATTAGTCATCTTTAATGCATAATTAAGTTAGAATATGTTTAATTGTTGCCATTGAAAGTTTATTTGATGATAGTTTTGGTGTAGAAAACAAAGAAGATCAATATTGCCATTTTTGCCTTCTTTGAAGATTTTGGAGGAAAATAATTTTTCATGGCAATTTGAAGCTTTAGGTGAGTAAAATATATATCGTATTATACGCCTAATGTAATAAATTGAAGTTTGAAAACCATTTTAACATGGCCATGTTTTGGCTGAACCATGTTTAGCTTGTTCCTTTGAATTTTTGCTTTGTTTTTCTCTTGAATTCCATGCCATTTTGATTCATTGTGTATTGTTATTTGTTGAATATCAATTGCCTATTATATTTCCTACATTGTGAGCTTGTTGTTTGATATTTGGGCAATGTTGATATTACACCAAAACCTTACTAAATTGACTTACGAAAGTTGCACACCAAGTGTTCTATAAAATGCTACAATGAAAAATTCATAAGCCTACCAATCCAATGCCATTATTGCCAGCGACATTGGCTAACCAATTGTGCCACCGCAAATAACTTTGATTGACTACCTTGCAATCCAACCTATACTTGATTGCCATACCTTTTGCTATTCTTATAACAACTTCCATTGCTTATATGCTATTGATTGATAATACCGATTGATTGAATTGCAACCTATTTAATCATTGACAAGTTATTTGATTCCTATTGATAATTATTGAATTATTTTCATCCTATTGTTGGAATATATATTGATTTGACAAAGCTACCTTACCAATGGGGTAGTGGATAAATACCGTCGACATTGTGCACAATATATATCATAGACCCTAGCTAGAAAAGGTTAATATCCTAGCCATAAGGCTTGGCTTGTCTTATGTATCATACATGTGAATTATAAATGATTATATGAGTTAAGGACCATTATCTGTCTTATCCATATGAAATGTATATTGTTAACTTGATTATTGATCACATACCATTATTGCTTCTTATTTTCCTTTCTTTTGTAATTGGTGTGCAACCTTGTTAATCAATAATTAATTATCTGTTATTTCTATTGTTTACCCAGACCTTTATTTATGATATAATGTATATTAGATTCACTGAGTATTTTTATACTCATTTTGTAGTTGTTTAACATTTTTCAGGTCAGGAGTAGAAGTGTAATACCCTATAAAAGCTTACCACATTTTTATAATTAAAGTTCTGAGTATGTAGTTTGAAATTATCGAAATGACTAAAAACAATTTTAAAAACTCAGTTAGAGCGAAAACGATTTTTTTTTTTCAAAAAATATCGGTGTCGATATCGCTGCCGCAAAAATAGTAGTCCGGTCGACAGATGAATTTCTGATTTTGACTAAAGGGTAAATGATTATGTATATGCATGTATGAATACAGTAAAAAGAAAGCGGTGAAAAATGTTTACGAACACTGAAATAGTAAGCAATGACAAAACCGTAAATAAAGGAAACTTTAGGGGTATAGTGAAATTTGGACTGTCTGAGTTTCAGAACAGCTCTGAAACTATTTTTATTATAAAGTATTAATAAAAATAAGATGTTTGAATATTCACTTTGAAATCTAAATCCCAACGGAATTGTCAGAATAAATTACCGAAGGAAAATGTGGCAAAAGCATAATTTAAGGAAAGTTTAAGGACCAAAGTGAAATTTGTCAAATGTGACTTACTATATAAGCCACACTTAGAATTTTTTTTTTTTGGCCATTTCTCTTCTTCCTTTGTCCAAAATTTGCTC
This sequence comes from Aleurites moluccanus, assembly GCA_948193065.1. NCBI lineage: Eukaryota > Viridiplantae > Streptophyta > Magnoliopsida > Malpighiales > Euphorbiaceae > Aleurites > Aleurites moluccanus. The sequence goes on along the minus strand of CANXYC010871748.1, from coordinate 11,869 downwards.
TTCCATTTCCATTGATTTTTCTTCAATTTTTGCTAAGGAAAATCCATGGAAACTTGAAATAAATTGCATATTCTTTATCCTCCATCAATTTACTACCATAAAAAACAAGAAAAATTCAAGAACAAGCGACTAAGGGATTTCTGCCAAAGCATCAATTTGAGGTAAATTGTTGCTTTGTTTGATTTAGGGTTATTAGATGTTAGCAAGATTAGGTAATGTGTTTAATTGCATCAATTGATACATATATCATGTTTGTCCAATTTTCAAATCCTAAACCTAAGTTGTGTGATTTAATTTTGTGAAATTGGATTAGTATGTGTAAATTGAGTATAGAATAAGATAATTGATGAGTAATTGATAGTTGAATTGTTGTAGAAAATTCAATTGTAGGAAATTGCTCATTTTGCCTAATTTGAAGAATCTGAAGAAATTGGTGGCAAACAAATTTTTCTAGGTGATTTGAAGTGTTAGGTGAGTCTTTTATGCATCATATGTAATGCCTAAAGTGTTAAAATGTCAATTGGAATTCATATGCAAAAAGGCCAAAGTGGCCGAACCATATTAGGGCAAATTGCCTTTGATTTTTGCTTTATTTTGACTTTTTTTCCTAAGCTAATTTGATTCATTTAATGATGTTTATTGATGTGTATATAATTCCTATGGAATTGCTTACAATGTATGTATGTTGATATTTGGGGCAATATCAATGTTGCACCAAAACCTTGCCAAAATGTCATTTCATTGTTGTACACAATGTGTTCGATAAAATGCCTAGCTAAAAAATCCATAGGCCAACCATTTGAAAGCCATCATCGCCAGCAACAATGGCATGCCAATTGCATCATCTTTTTGTTCATAAATGACCAACTTATGTTTGATCCCGTTGTTAGTTGCTAGACCTTTCGTAAGTGTATAATCAATTGTTATTGATATCCTATTGATTATATTCCTCATTGAATTGATTGATGACGAGTTATTGATACTTGGTGATGCCATTATTGTGAAATGGTATCTATTAATGTGGTTATTGATTCTGATGTGATTTGATAGAGCTGCCGCCTCTACAGGGTAGTGAGTACATACTGTCGGCATTGTGCACAATGTATTATTATTATGCCCTAATTGGGAAGGGATTTCAGTCCTAGTCATAAGACCTGCCTTCTTATGATTATTGATATGAGATTGATTTGTGCTTGACACATTTATATATGTATGGCTCTATGTCTATCATTATCTATCTTATCCATATGATATATCTTCCTTGATATGAGTACTGACTTTACACTCATATTCTATACTTGACTCTGTATCCAGAGATTTTGAGCAAATTGATTTATTTATCTCATCTGCCTATTGTTTATTGATATTTTATTACCTATTTTATTGGTCGATGCATATTAGATTCACTGGGTATCATATATACTCACCCTCTCATTGTTTCTCTCTCCAGGTGCAGAGTAGGAGGCAGATATCCCAACAATTTGACTCTCTGTGGATTCTGCAGTATTATAGCAGTGTAATTATATTAAATACTGATTATTTTTGTATATTCATATCCTTGCTGTTCCATGTGTTATGTATGGTATAATTAGCTTATGAATATGTATGTACAGATATTTTGGAGTATGAATGTATAAGATTATGGTAATTACAGAAAGTAACAGAATGAATGACAGAGTAACGAAATAAATAGTATTTATATGAATATGTGACTATAGATTGATATGTAATTGATGGTAATAAATGATTCTGCTATGATATTGATATAGTGTGAGATTGTATTGATGTGATTGAAGGGTTCTACGGGTGCCAATCGCCTTGGCATCTCCCACACCCTAGGACCGTCGCGATCCATAAACAGGTCATGACAAGAAAGTGGATTCCAGAATCTCTTTCACCGTAGAATCTTGCAATATATTTTGTCAGTGTAATTATTTTATCTCTGTGTTATGTATTATATTCTAGTAGCTCCATAGATATGTAAATGGATATATGAATTTAAAATATTATATGGAGATTAAATATGATTATGGCATGTGTGGTTAATGATTACATGATTACAAATTACAAAATGCAGAAACATAGATTACATAACAGTACATTATTAATTGGGTAACTATAAGATGATAATTGGAATTATAATTGGGTTCTATGGGTGTTGGTCACCTCTGGCAGTTTCTGCATCCTAGGTCCATCGTGTTCTAATTTTGGGACGTGACAATTTACTGCCTATGTGGACTTGACAGAGCTATCGCACTGACATGATAGTGGGTAAATACTGTCAGCATTGTGTACAATTAATTCTTGATACTGTTTACCCTAATTAAGAAGTGATTTGTCCTAGTCGTAAGGTCTGACCTGTCTTATGTAATTCACTGATACTAATATACTATTATTGTTACTGACCCTTCGTCTGTCACTTCTTGTAACACCTAGGAATTTTTGAGCCCTAACCGGATCACTTTTGTGACACTGTCCCAAAAAATACCAGTATTAATTTCACTTCCTAGAAAAATAGCAGTCCAGCTAATTTAAAAATTTCTGATCCAGACCTAGAGGGAATAAGTTATTTAATTCTATATGAAATTATGGTGAAAAGAAAGAACCGAAAAACCTTTGTAACAATGAAATTTTAAAGAGTGGCAAAATCATAATTAATAGCAACTTTGGGGACAATTTTAGAAATCCACTGTCTGGGATGCAAAATTGACCTAAAACCATTTTTAATAAATAAAGTAGTTCAATATAAGCTTTTTCACTTCCCACATCTAAAGTTGAATCTTAACAGAATAACCAGAATAAATTATGAAAAGAAATCAGGTAAAAACCTAAATACCTAAATACAAGGCCCTTTTTTGCAAATACATAAAAATACCTCAAATAAAAATCCAATTAGCTTTCTTCTTCTTCATTTCTCCTTTATTTCTTTTCCTCCCTCCATGGTCGAAATTCCCAAGCTCTTTCCCACCAATTTTTAGCCCAAAATCCTAGAAAGAAATTATTAAAAATCTAATTCTCACCTAATCTAGTCTAAATACAATAAAACCCAACTAAATTAAGTGATATTTTACAAGTTTAATCTCCTCTTCTAACATTGGATTCCAAGGCAACTTGTTTATTTTTTTAAGTTTTTGGATCTATTCAATGAATTGAAGATTATATAGCATGAATTATTAGTTAGATTGAATCAATTTATTCATTAAGATAGAAATTTCCAATTCTTAACCCTAGTTCAATTATATTTAAATCCAAACTTTTAATTAGAGTTAATTTGTACTTAAACTAGTTAATTTATGTTAGTATATAGTTGGTAGATGCTAATTAGTGGCTTTAATAGATGTAAAAAATAGTTTGGAGAAAAAGTGTGAAGATTGACATTTCATATGATATATGATGCAAATCATGCATGATTATACATATAGACTCACATTTTACACAATTTGTCCACTTTATCCCCTAATACACTGTTTAAGGCCCTAATCGGCCCGCCGTCCGATGCTCCCAGATGGAGTACTCGACGGTTCACCTATTTCCGAATATAATACTCCGATAAGATGCAAAATCATCATAAAACATATAATTCACATCAAATGACATCAAGCATACTTAATATGCACTATAAACATCACATTGCACAATTTACACTTTTTCCAATCCTTAATGCATTAAATATATTTTATCACCATATTTGACTTACATTTCATATATTCATCATTATTATGCAATATTAATAACTCATATACACTTAGCTCAACATTCCATATCAAACATACACCAAATTTCAAGTTTACTTTCCAAGTACTTATATCAATCACCATTCCAATATCTAAACTTATACATTTGCATTATATACTCCATTAAACCATATTCAAACCTTTGCTTCCTAATTACATCAACCTAACACATTAAACCTATAAACTCAACATGGTTTAACCTAGTTGGAATTCATTCCATTCATTCATTTTTCAACACCAATGATTTAAATAACTTAAATACCTATCAAATACATAACATTCCATCATTTAAACCTATTAAACATCAAAGCACTAAACCATTATTCAAGCATCATCATTTCAACCAATATGGAAATCCATTCAAATGGATTTATTTCCATCAAATAACCACTAATTCATTACATACACATCAAATACAACTCATTTGAACAAAAATTCCATAAAATAACACATTTGAATAATACCTTTTCCTATTAGGGTTTCCTTTCCAAGTTTTTAAGTTTCTTCCAACCTAAACACATTTTTGTTACTAATTAACATCAAAGAACATCTTAAGAACATAATTAAACTAAAATAATGGTAAAATCACTTACTTTTCCAATAGTTCTTCAAAAATTCTTTGAATCTAAGGATAGATTTGTGTTTAGAATGATGGAATTAACAAGTTTGAATCAATAAATGAAAGAAAACAACTTGGTTTGGTGAAGATTCAAGGTGGTTGAAACTTGTTAATGGAGGAAAGAGAAAATTTGGTTGTTGAAATGGCCAAGAATGGTGAAGGGGTGGGAAAAATCCAACTCAAAATCAATGGTGTTATCCTATACATTGAGCTTATGGTAAAAATTGTGAAACCTAGTTTATTAACCATTCAATTCTTGATATTTTCATCCAATGGTTTGATTTAGGTTAGCCTAAAATGATACCATAGGCTTGGATACACCAAATAAGTCCATATTTCAAAGGAAAAGACTAAACTATCCCTAGTTCAAATGGAATCCCTATCCGAGCAGCTTTGCTCGAAATTATTTTCTACTGGCTTTAATCTTTCAACAATAATTCAAATGACCTTTATACCACTATTTTCATGTCATAATATTCTTTTTTATCATCAAATATAATGTTAATTTCCATAAAAACTCAACGGGTGTGAAATGACCATTTTGCCCCCAATTCACTAAAAAGTCAATTTTACCCGATTGCTTCCTAACAACCTTTAAACCCCCTTTATTCATTCAAACACATCATATAACATGCATACCAATCAAATTCAAGCAGGAAAACATAAAAATTCACAACATTCAATTCAAGGCAAACATCCTAAGGTTGCCCGTTTATTGTTTAAGTTCTAGGTTTAATTGAGGTGTTACAAATCCATACCAAGGATAACAACAAACTCCAATACAGGTAACTCAATCAATTCCACAGGTAATGATCTATCACAAATTCTCATATCACTAATATCGTACTTATACCCTACAATAATCTTATCTCCCATCGGTGTGGCTATCTTTAAGGGCACATGTAAAGGTTTCCTACCCATCTCCAATTTCATAGCAAAAACAGGTGATATAAAAGAATGGGTTGCACCCGAATCAAACAACACATAAGCCACTATGTTATGGATAGAAATCATACCTACAACTGTTTCATGAGATCCCTGGGCCTGCTGCTGGGTAACTGCAAAAACACGCCCCTGGCCCCTACCAGCTGGTGACTGTCCTGCTAATGGACTCTGCCCTCCTGGTCTACCTCTGCCTGTACTCCCTTTACCCTTCTGTACTGATGGCTGGGATGATCTTGCTTCTGAAGGCTATGAAGCTCTGGGCATAGGACAATCTCTGTAACAATGCCCAAACTGTCCATATCTAAAGCACACCTATGACTTGATATGACATGCCTCTAGATGTCTCTTCCTGTAAAAAGGGCATGTGGGCACTACTGATGTCATCTGTACTGGTCTTATATGATCTTAAAAATAACTAAAAACAAGAGGTCTCATGCTAATACCTCTACCAAAATCCTACCTCTGACTGGGAGGTGGTGAAGACTGCACGGCCTGAGAGGAGGTCTAGGTGCAAAAGTCTGAGATGTCCCCTTTCCAGGTCTACGGTACTCTCCTCCTTTTCCTTTTTTCTTCTGTTCCATATTAGACCTTTCCCTTTTGTATTTAGCCACCATCTGGGCTGCTTTCAGGCAAGTAAACTCCATAGTCAACATAATATTATACAGAGTTACATGCAATCGTCTCCTGAACTGTCTAATCAAATCCTCTTCAGTAGGAGCAATCTTCCGAGCATACTCGCTCAACCGTCTAAACTCTTTAGCATATTCCAAAATAGATAAGTTCCCCTATCACAGCTACTCAAATTTCACAATATTACTCTCTCTTAAACCCTCTGTCAGAAACTCATCCGTCATTCTCTGTTTGAATTCTCCCCAAGTCATAGGATCATCACTGTGAATGTTTTCATCAATATGCTCAATAAACCAGGTAGCATCATCTACCTCCAGTAATAATCCCACCAACTCTATAGTCCTAGCATCAGAACAAGGTAGTGTTCGAACCATCCTATCAACCCTATCAATAAAATCACTGGGGTCAGTACCACACTCCCCTACAAAGGTAGGTAGTCGCAGTCTCATAAACTCCCCAACAGTTACACCACCCTCTGGAATAACTCTGTGTGCTCTGTCTCCCTATAATACTGCCAGTTCACTCTGGGGTACTGGTGGTATCACTGGCTGTACCATTGGCTATACTGGAGGTGGAGGTGGGTGCTGTACTACTACAAGCTATACAAAATAAGTTCGGATGGTCTGTAAAATTTCCTATCTCATTTCCAGCATCTCCTGTCTCTAGGGTACATCACCCATCAAATAAGACTCAGTATGTCTCTGTGATTGGGGTGGCTCAGAATGAGTCCTTCATACAGTAGATGTATTAGAAGCAAACTCTGCTTCCTCACTAGATTCATGAAACTCACCCTCATCAATAGGACTAGCACGCCTATTTTCCCTCTCTGACATCTTAGTACACTGTTTCAAATCAAAACAAAACAATCTAGCATGTAAAAGAATGTTTATATCATAGGTATGCAAAATTTCAAACAATGAAGAAGACTTGTCAATTTGACGATATAAGAAAATCCTAGATTCCATGGTACTTCTATTGCTACTAAAATGCAAACACTACAGGTTATATAAATCTTTAGCTCTAGTACCACCTTTGTCATGACCCAATCTGGGAGCCGCGATGGTCCTAGGGTACGGGTGATGCCTAAGCTACCAGTACCACAAAGAACCCAATTATCTATATGACATGGCAAGCAATTCAATATTTAGCTCAAATATAACTTAACAATTCTATTGAAATTTTGACAGCATCTCCTCTATAATATGACTATGCCCAGCTGTAAAAACAAGTAATAAACACTTCCAATATATATTTATCATCAATACTCATATTAACCTCCAATATAAACTCAACATATATCTGTATATCAAACTATAAATATATCCATAGCATAATTTATATGCAAGACGATAAGAAACACAATCACACATACATATGTCCCTATATAAGTTACAGTACCATGGAATCTCCAACACTGCACAAATTTTTACAAATACCTTTAGGACTGGAATATTATATGTTACAAGTATCAAAATTCCAAGGCGAGGATAGAAGATGCCAATGGAATTCACGCCTCACTGCAGACCTGAAAAACATAAACCACTAAGGGGGTGAGTATAAAAATAATACTCAGTGAATCTATATATATAAAAATGCAGTAAATGTTCATAATACCATGATTGCTTTCAAATGACCTTTAGAATCAATATAGGATAACAAGTAAAGGGTGAAACAAGTATCCATATAAATATCCATATAGGTATCCAGTGTACGAGTCAACGCACATATGATATAACAGGATTGGGTCCAATGAAAAGTGCAATCGCACTATAATAGCACATTCTTGCATAATTCTGTACTCCAGCACAATCATGCTTAATCCAACAATCCACCATATGTAAGAGTGATTAGACCTTATAGTTAGAGAACATAACACCCCTCTCTAGCAAGGGTCATATAAGTATCAGTGTGCACACGGTAGATGGAATTACCCGCTACACCATCGAGGTAGCCCTGTTATAATACCATATGGGTGTGTCTCCATATAACAATCAATATAGCATAAATATAACTCATATATCTATCAAACAATCATATATATATAACTATGATGAATAATAGAATAAATTTGGGTTAAGTCATAAAAATGGCCGGCGGGGCCCAATAGCGCTGCCGCAAATAACACTCACCGTTACGGGTCCGTTTTGAGATTTTTGAGTAGTTTCTAGTTAACTATGCTACCAATGGATTTAGGTGGACCATGAGGTACCATTTTAAAGCTTAGGGTAAGACTAGAAGAATGGGACAAGTGGTGGCTCAATTGGCTTTTTAGGTTTCATTATCTAAACAGACAAAGTTTAGGTCATTTTAGGTCGTTTCAGTGGGCTTATTTACGAGTGAAAATGTGCTGTTGGTGTTTTTGGAAATCAAACTCTGGTTTATCAGTCCAAATGACATTTTATATGATATATGATGCAAATCATGCATGATTATACATATAAACTCACCTTTAACACAATCAGTCCACTTTATCCCCCAATCCTCTATTTGAGGACCTAATCGGCCCGCCCTCCGACACTTCCAGCTGGAGTACTCGACGGTTCACCTATTTCCAAATATAACTCTCCGGTAAGATGTAAAATCATCACAAAACACATAATTCACATCAAATGACATCAAGCATACTCAATATACATTATAAACCTCACATTGCACAATTTACACTTTTTCCAATCCTTTATGCATTAAATATATTCTATCACCACATTTGACTTACATTTCATATATTCATCACTTATAAGCCAAATTAAGAACTCATATATACTTAGTTCAATATTACACTTTAAACATATATCAAATTTCAAGTTTACCTTCCAAATACTTATATTAAACACCATTCCAATATCTAAACTTATACATTTGCATTTTAAACACCATTAAACTATATTCAAACCTTTCCTTCCTAAATACTTCAACCTAACACATTAAACCTATAAACTCAATACGGTTTAACCTAGTTGGAATTCATTCCATTCATTCATTTTTCAACACCAATCATTCAAATAACTTAAATACCTATCAAATGCATAACATTCATTTATATAAACCTATTAAACATCAAAACACAATTCCATTTCTTTGAACATTGAATTTCAGCCAAAATAGAAATCCATTCAAATGGATTTCTTTCTATCAAATAATTACTAATTCCTTACAAACAGATCAAATACAACTCATTTGGACAAAAATTCCATCAAATAACACATTTGAATCATACCTTTTCCTATTAGGGTTTCCTTTCCAACTTTTTGAATTTCTTCCAACCTAAACACATTTTTGTTACTAATTAACATCAAAGAACATCTTAAGAACATAATTAAACCAAAATAATGGTAAAATCACTTACTTTTCCAATAGTACTTTGAAATCTTCAAAGCTTTGATTTATCAACTTTTCTTGATTTTTCTTTGAATCTAAGTATAGATTTGTGTTTAGAATTATGTAATTAACATGTTTGAATCAAGAAATGAAAGAAAACAACTTGGTTTGGCATAGATTCAAGGTGGCCGAAACTTAACAATGGTGGAGAAAGAAAGTTTGGTTGGAAATTTGACTAAGAATGATGAAGGGGTAGGAAAAAACCAACTAAAAATCAATGGCATAATCCTATACATTGAGCTTATGGTAAAAATTGTGAAACCTAGCTCACTAACCATTCAATTCTTGATCTTTTCATCCAATGGTTTGATTTAGGTTAGCCTAAAATGATACCATAGGCTTACATACACCAAATAAGTTTATATTCCAAAGGAAAAGACTAAACTACCCCTAGTTCAAATGGAATCCCTATCTGAGCAGCTTTCCCCGGAATTATTTTCTACTGGCTTTAATCTTCCAACAATAATTCAAATGACCTTTATACCACTATTTTCATGTCCTGATATTATTTTTTACCATCAAATATAATGTTAATTTCCATAAAAACTCGAGGGGTGTGAAATGACCATTTTGCCCCCAGTTCATTAAAAACTCAATTTTACTCGATTGCTTCCTAACATCTTTTAAACCCCCTCTATTCAAACAATCACATCATATAACATGCATATCAGTCAAATTCAGGTACAAACACATAACAAATCATAACATTTAAATCAAATAAAAAATCCTAAGGTTGCCCTCTGTTGTTAAAGTTCTAGGTTTAACTGAGGTGTTACAATGGCGTACCCAAATTTGTGAATTTTCTTTTCAGAGACTGACTCTTCTGTTTAGAGGAAATAATGGAAGTCAAGGTGTTATTCTTCTTATATCTTTTTCCCATTAGTGACTGGGTGAAGGTTTCCTTACCTTGAAATGGATTCAAGGAAAATGAAGGGTCGGTGTTGGTCAGGTTAACTTGAGGTGTATTTGAAGAGCCTGGATTAGATGGTTTGGGCCTGGTCTGATTTATGGGTTTTATGTCATCAATCTGGGAATTCAAGGCTTTGGTCATATAATCCAGTGCATTGTGGAAGCTGGTTTATTGAGCGTTTAGGGCTTTGGAAAAGTTGGCCTGTTAAGCGATCAATCTTTTGTTAAAGCTAGCTTGTTAAGCGATTAAGGCATCATTGAAGCAGATTTGTTGAGCACTAAGGGTGGAATTAAGCATGGTTTTAAAATTCTCCTCTTGCCTTTCGATAAGGGTGGTGAGAAGTGTGTCCATGGCATCCATATTGGTTGGGTTGGCCATTGGTACCTTTTGAAGATAAGGGATCAGTGCATGGAAAAGAAAACCTAACTCTATTCTAGGTTTTTAGGGGAAAGGAAAACCTAACTCTATTCTAGGCTTTAATAAAAGTTATGCATTGAAAATTCCTAGGACATTGATTCCTAAAGTAAGGTGGACCAAAGTTATTTGGATTTTAGGCTTGGAGAGATCTTGGTGCCAACTGGGTTTGGGCTTTGGAGAGATAATGGTGCTAAATAGTTTTTGGGCTTTAGGTAGTGGTGATGGTGTTTGAGGCTAATGGGCCTTGGGTTCATTTGAGTGAGAGGTATTTGAGTCTAATGGGATTTGGGTGAGAGGTGTTTAAGGCTAATAGGCCTTGGGTTTATATGGGTGAGAGTTGTTTGAAGCTAATGGGCCTAGGGTCCATTTTGGGTGAGTGTTGTTTGAGGCTAATAGGCCTTGGGTCCATTTAGGTTGACTCTCAACTGGTTCAAGGTAAAACCTAGACTTATTAAAAATAGAATGCATACTTTATGAATCATGAATGCATGTATGTATATGTATAAAGAAAATTGGTTTATGATGACATCTTATCATTATTATGGTTCATGGGCCCTAAAGTCCAAGGTCTAATATTCATTATATGAAGGCTAAGTGGTTTAGCTTAAGGTATCTGTCACACTAGAGCAGTGATATACTTAACCACATGTGAAACAATAAGTTTCACGTGGGTCCAACAATACTACTGCTCATTACACTACAAAAGGATTGATGATTCGTCGCGGGGTGGGTGCTTTCGCTATCTCCCAATATACTTAAATAGAGTTGTCGGATAAATGCTACTTTCTATCCAAAGGTGTCATGACCCGATCCAGTGGGTCGCGACCGTTCTAGGGTGCGGGAGATACCAGAGGCGACTGACACCTATAGAAACCATCAAACACATCAATACAATCTCATACTATATCAATATCGCAGTGAAAACATCTATACCCATCATCAATCATATAACAGTTTATAATCATACACTTACATAAGCATTATTCACTCTGTTACTCTGTCATTCATTCTATAACTTTTTGTAATTACCATAGCCATATCATTAATTAATCTCCAATATACCCATAAATACATGTTCATACACTAACTATATCGTACATAACCCATGGAGCAGCTAGGATATGAACATACAAAAATATTCAGTGTTTAATATAATTACACTGCTATAATACTGCAGAATCCCCATAGAGTAAAAAAGCTAGGATATATGCCTCCTACTCTGCACCTAGAGAGGGA